>VNKC01002148.1:4944-22833 GCA_008042775.1 Drosophila pectinifera
CCCCCCAGTTCATTTTCCTCCCCCTGCATTTTCCCCCTTGCAGCCTGGTGACGGGTAGGAGTGCCTGACACGCTGCACTTTTGGCCATATTTTATTTCCAGCAACGTCAGAGTCGCAGTCGTGCTCGTTGCGATATTAATGATGGAATTCCTCCGGGGAGACAACGACTCCAGACAGGATAATTCCAGCAGCAGGACACGACCAATTGATGGTGGGTTATCCTAGCCAGCCAACATCCAACTGGAAGAGTGCAATAATGAAAATATATACATATACATATACATATAATCGAAAGTGCTTTTAGTGCCTTTAATTCCTTTATTTCAGAGGCTTAGTATTGCCTATCAACTTATATTTTATAATCTATAATTTATACTTAATTTATACTTAATTTATACTTAATCTATACTTATACTTTTACTCAAGATTTATTACTATATATTCTTAAACAAAAATAGGCGGAGTCTTGTTAGCAATTTCTCACCCAGCATTAGCTTCTAATATAACTTTCTCTTAGCTTAAACTTAAAGTACAAATCCATCAGAGAGCCAACACTTTTCGAGCTTAACCAAATAGTTATTAACCCAGTTAACCCGAAACTGGAAACGTATGTCTTCATTGCTGCGAATGTGTAAATAAAGGGGTATTTGCTCCTTCAAGGACACCCTGACCCCCTCCCTACTTGCTGCGCCTCCTAATGATGCGGCAATCTGTCCCTGGCTAGCTCATGAAATTAGGCACGAATGTCCGGTGGCAGGCCGAGTGGCCAGGGGAAGTGGGTGGGAGAGTGGGTGTAAAAGTGAGAGTGGGAGGGTGAAAGTGAGGGAAGGCCACAGGTAGGCCGAGGCCTAATGCCAGGTGATTTGTTAGACTCCCTTCCTTCCGCTTTTTGGGCCACGACGTTGTTTTTTGCGACCTTTGTCCCAGGAGCTTGTTTAGCCCGGTGCTGCTAAGGCATTCACCTGAAAAATTCCACAATGCCAGGGACACGACCCCAGCGGCCATCTCCGGTTCTCCGGACGGGCGGCCGGACTAACCCGCCCACTGCCACTGGCATTCCCACTTCCCTCTTCCCTCTACCATCCCCTTTGGCCGCCGCCTGTTCCACAGACAAATTTGCATGCCATTTGTCGTGAATTTCATTTAAGATTTATTTAAATTTTCGGGGCTGCGTGCGAACTTTTGGCCGCATCATTTTCACATATTTTAAAGGCCACCCCTCCCCCGCCCATTGTTTTGTTTTACGGCGTTGATATGATAATTTGCTTACTTGCCTGCTCAGCTAACCGTTTTTGTTATTCCGGCCCTTGTTGTTTGGCTAATGCTGCGGTCTATATGGTGGCCAACACGGGGCACAGTGGGTTCATTGCCTGTTTAGGTGCTAAGAGTTTATGATTTTTGAGGCTGCCAGAAAGTATATATTATTATTATTAATAATGCTCAATATTAGGTTAAGTATGCAGACAAATATTAACCACAATTCCTAGCTTAACTTGCTGATATTAATCAGTATGTAAAGGGGTAAGCTTTGTATATTTACTCAAGTAACTTAATAATCTCTCTCCTATTTTTTTTTTAATTTTATTATCTTTTCTAAAGTTACTTTCTCGCTTTTAGCCACTCTTAATAATTATTCTATATATTCTTTAATTTAATTTGCACTTCCTGTGTTTATGTTTATGATTTTTGAGGCTGGCAGACTTGACATAAAAATAGATATTATAATTATTAATAATGCTCAATACTAGGTTAAGTATGCAGACAAATATTAACCTTAAATCCTAGCTTAACTTACTGATTTTTAACCAGTAACTTAATAATCTCTCTCCTATTTTTTTTTTAAATTTTATAATCCTATCTAAATTTACTTTCTTTTAATAATTATTCTATATATTCTTTAATTTAATTTGCACTTCCTTTGTACTCTCTTTACGTGTTCTACAATCCGCCTTAAAACCAGAATTATTGCTATTTTCGGTGGCCAAATATATGCACGATTTTCCGAGTGCGACATAGATGAATCGAAATAAATTTAATGGTAATGCCCGTCCCGGGCCGGCAGCGACTGCTCCCAGGAGGCTGAGGAAATGTAAAGGAGGCCAGGACGATGCCAGGACGATGAGGACGAGGGGCTCGAGGAAGTGGAGTACAAACTGCAAACAGCTTATTTTGCATTTGAGTAATGTGCGTTAAATTATTTCAGTGTGTAGGCCACACTCAGCCTCAGCGGGAGTGTGTGTACGAGTCAGAGGGGGGGCGGGGGTGGGTGTGTAATTAATGTGGTTGTCTGTCTGGCTTCCCAGGACACCCCACAGTCGCCTGGCCATTTGCCTTTGGTTACACTTTATTTCGAATTATTTGCACATTTGCTGCCTTGGCGCGAGTTTTCCTTCTTTTTTTGTTTTTTTTTTTGCCGCCGTTGGAAAAACACAAACACCAACATTATTTTCACATCATTTAATTTAATGCATGGCCCGGTGGTTGCTCTCAAGAGGGGGTGTTTCGGTGGCGTATTAAAAATATGGCCCAGCTTGTTGTTTGCCTTTGTTTTACATTTTATTTCACTTGTTGTTGCCAGCCAGCCAGGCAGCCAGCCGTCTTGAAGCACCTTCCTGGCCAAGAACCTTCCTGGCCAAGCACCTTCCAGCCCCCTGACCTCCCCCCTGGCAGCTAATAAATGCCGAAGCAACGCGACGAGCGAGGCACTAAAAATTTGTACACAACAAGCTCGATGACAGGCCGGCTGAGGGGCGGCCAAAACAGTTTTGAAAACTGTAATTATTTTAAGGGATTCTTTATGCTAAACAGCAGGGCCAGGACACGCCCCCTCCCCTCCCTGAGAAGGCCAAATTGAAACAGCAGCAAAGGGCTGGGGGGTGGGATTCCCCCGGAAAGCGGTGTGTGTCTGTGTCTGTGTCTGTGTCAGGTGCAAAGTGGCAACGGCCTAGCAATGAATAATTACATTTTAATAGAGTGTCCAGGGGAAGTGTTTTAAAAACACAACGCCTACTAGGGCATAAAAAGAGCAACCAAAAAAGTGGCGGGGGGAATGTGTATAAAAAGAGGAAGGGCATCAAGTGGAGTCTAGTTGCTAGACTCAATTTAAGTCAGGTATTATTCTCAATTCAATTTGTTGACTAGCCTTTGTCTCGTTTTACAATCTTTGGCATATGTTAGGCGTTGCTATCTCCCCCGCCCGAAAGCGTAATAAAATTTTAATACAATTTTCCTAGCACAGATTTGGGTGCCATAAAGCGGCAGCGCATAATGAGTGGAAGCCCTCACCTGGGAGGACCCTCCACCTCGCCGCCAGCTCACCTGTCCCCCGGCTGGCAAATCATTTTACGGTTATGGGGTCGCGTCGACTGGCCGCATTTGAATAACCATAAAACACTTTGTGCCACAAGGGGTGGGTCGGCAAAGGGCAGGGCGGCAGGGGGGCAGGAAGAGGGGCAGGAACAGGGACACAGGTAGTCAGCATCAGGTGCGAATGGCCACCAAATCCAATGAATGTCAATGATGTCGATGTCGTTCGCACAAATGGCAGACGATGCGAATTTATGCCGCACATAATACAATTTTCGCAAGCACACACACAGCCACATGGCACACCCACCTGTGCACTCAGAGAAAGCAAAGTAGCAAAGCTATGAATTCCTTAGAATATCTTTTATCTCTGGTTAATCTGGGAAATATTATAAAGCTTGGTGTTAGCTAAGATTGAACTAAGATACTTCAAATAAGTCCCCTAATAAAGTATCTGCGTAAGCTTAAATATATTTTAGATCTATTTGTATAAATAAATATCTTAGCAGCTAAAAAAAATAATACGTAACACTAATAATAGTAAACCTTTTCCCTATATAGTCCCCACGAATAATCGACTATATATCTTACTATAATTTAATCTAAGATACTTCATTTAAATCCCCTAATAAAGTATCTGCGTAAGCTTAAATATATTTTAGGTCTATACCTTGTCTTCTTTGTATAAATAAATATCTTAGCAGGTACAAAAAAAAAAAATACATAAAACTAATAATAGTAAACCCTTTGCCAATATAGTCCCCACCAATAAGCGACTATATATCTTACCATAATTTGATCTAAGATACTTCAAATAAATCCCTCAATAAAGTACCTGCATAAGCTTAAATATATTTTAGGTCTATACCTTGTCTCCTTTGATTAAATAAATATCTTAACAGCTAAAAAAAATAATACATAAAACTAATAATAGTAAACCTTTTGCCAATAAAATAGAATATTTATATATATATAATTATAATATATAATTTTCTTAAATTTGAATTGACAAGAGACCTTTTCTCCGCCTGTATGTAGCAACACATACGCTTATGAATATATTTATAAATATGTGTGTGTGTAGATCGGAGAGAGCCTGTTTGTTGGCCACCAAATTGTGTATTTGCCTTCGGCCTAATGCTGGCGTTATCCGGCCCAAGATAAGCTCCATTATCGGCCAAAGGCCTTTGTGTAATGCCCGCTTCTGGTGCCATCTCCCTCTGTCTATTGTCTTTCTGTCGTGCCCTCCCTGTCGGGCATGTAGACTGATATACATGTGTCCTGGCAGATTGGATTTGCGGAGTGCAGTGCAGCCATTCCGATATCCACTTGGGGGATTCCCCGGCTAAGCCCCCAGAGAGCAGCAAACACTCTCACCCATCGGCAGGACTCGCCAGGATCCCGCAAAATGTGGAATAATAGAAATCCTTTTACAAGTTGCCACAAATTCCCAGAGACTTAGGACTCGAGTGCGAGACATCGGATCGGGACTGTGTATATGGAGATATTCGGGTACTCAAGTAGTATTAATAGCTTATAACTTAAGATGGTAATCTGCTACCAAGATATAATATAAAATATATATATAGAAATATTTGTTAATTAATTCTATGAGAACAGAAAGTAAAGAAAACTTTATACAACATTTAAAAAATATATATATATATAATTTAAGGAAATATACCACTTTCCATTTATATATCTATATATAAATATATAATATATAAAGAAATATTTGTAAATTAATTATATGAGTACAGAAAGTAAAGAAATCTTTATACAATATATAAAAAATATATTTAATATAAGGAATAAGATTTCCATTGACTTTCCTCGCTTATTAAATGCATAAGCCCATAAAATTTGTAATCATTGTTGGCCAAACACGATTGAATAAATAAGGAAAAAGGCAAAGAGACAAAGTGTGGCATTAAAAAATACAAGCAAATGAAGGAAAATATGTTTATTAATCCGAAACCGTATACAAATCAAATAATTATGCGTTTTGCAGGCCCCAATGGGTTTCCCGGCTGCCCGGCTGATTGTCGCCCGAAACCTTCCTGGCCCAACTTTCACCTGAGCGGCTCAAAAAGTTACAAAAGTCTTGGCCCGGCCACAGAAATCAAACTCATGAATAAACAAAAACCGGAAAAGCCAAGGAGAAAGTTATTAGTTTTCCCGCCAGACGATGGAGGGGGGAATGGGAAGTCAGGGGGCCACCGGCGGACTCCTCGGTCCGCTCAAGTGTTGCACAAACAAGGGGCGGCCAAAATTAAATGAAAGCCACGGAAAAGGGTTTTCCCGATGGCCGGCGGAGAGGTAAAGGTGGCTGTGGCCGCCGAGATGAAAGCGAGACAGATTCAAATGGAAATATTCTAATTTTTTGCCAAATTCGGGAATGAAATTGAAACTGCGGCAGCGGCCAGTGACGGCGAATTAATTGAAAATATTTTACATTTTCCGCGCGGCCCCGTGAAGTATGCAACACTTTCCCGGAGGAGTCCTTTCCCTGTATTTAGCGGGCTCTGGTTACACTTCGTATGTAGCCAGTGTAGCTTAAAATGCCATGAATTAAGCCTAGAGGAAATAATATATAATATATATATATTTTATAATAAATTAACCAATAATAAGTATTGAATATTATGGCTGGAAGTCAGCATAGTTAGTCACTTCTTAACTGTATAAATAAGTTACTTAATTCTGTTGACAAACTATTTTGCCAACAAGGACCTATAACCATGGGTTACTTATATTATTAAAGTATAGTTTATATTTTTATATAATATTATATAGTTTATATTTTTATATATTTAATTATTCAATTAATTAAACATCATAGTTTCTATTACTGGGTATTCCTTACGTCGACTGCCCCTCCATGGCCGCTGCCTTTGGCTTCGATTTCGAGGCAACCGGGCAACCGCAAGCCTCCAAGGATCTAGGGGCGGTCCTGGCTGCTCCTGGAGGCCCAATGTTGTGGGCCCAAAAATTCTTAGCATTGCCTTAAATGCGCTTTGATTGCGTATTTGGCTCGAAGGAGAATTCCTCACCGCCCAGCGCCCACACACAGCGTGCTTAGGGGAAATTTCTTGAGCAGAATGTATTGGTTAATTGGCATTTCAATCATTTCGACTCCGGCATTCGGGCTCTGGCTTTTGGGCCTAGGTTCTTAGCCCGGTCAGGTGTGGAGTGGGAGCGGGATCAGGCCTAGACAATCCCTGGACCAGAAGCTGCAAATGGCCAAAAGCGGCGCGAATAATAGACAAATGCTGCCAAACAAACGAGTGGCGCAAAAAAAGTGTCACAGGGGAAAATCATCGTCGCGACACTGCGACGGCGGCGTATACCCTCCAAAGATTTTCCATTCGGATTTCCCAGGGATGCGGAGAGAGTGTAGGTAAACGTCCTGACAGTCCTTGTGGCTGGAATCAAATTAAAATCCTGCAAAGAGCGGAAAATTATAACAAACGGCGAGGCGGGGGAGGCGGCAAAAATGCTGGGGGCCACAAGGGAAATTGTTGCAACGCAGATAGAAAGAAAACATGGGCACATACTCCTACACGGCAAGAAAAGGGGTCTAAAAACCAGGTAATCCGAATGGGATGCTCATATTTATTAATATTCTTTCTCTATTTTAATGGCATGACTGCCCAGTTTTGTTCAGTGCACAAATGCACTCATACTCATACGCTGACAGGCCGTTGGCAGCGCATTATGAAGAAATTTCACAAAAAAAAAAGACAACAAAAAATGGAAGGCAGGACAAAAAACCGGGCGGAATGCGGAAAAGCAGCGGGGGAGGAGGAGCAGGGGAATGGGAACAGGAGCCGCAGGCTCATTGACAACATCTTGCAAACGGATTAAGAGCAAAAACTCATTAAAATTATGTTGGCCATGCATTAAATGCAATTCAATGCAGGCAGACCTTGTCCTCCTCCTTTCTGTGCGATTCTCCACTCGGATTCAGGACTCTCCTGCCCGTCTCCTGCCCGTCTCCTGCCCGTCTCCTGTTCCCGATTCTCCGGCGCTCTTCCGTCCATTGTGCCAGCGGCGCCAGGACACTTAATGCGGCCTTTGTTGAGCGTTAAATACAGTTTTGGCCAATGGCCACGAAAAATGGGCCAGGACATCGCTGTATGTAATACCTCGTAGGTGGTAAAGTCGCAGAGGTATGCAGAGATGCAGAGATGCACAGAGGCTGGAAGGATACAAGCTTGTAGTTTCTGGTGGAGAAGGTTCATAAAACAATAGACTAAGCACTGTGAAATTCTAAACAATAATATATATATGCTTTGTGTATGAAATACTCCCTTGAAAAGCTGGAATTCCTTCTTAAAAACACTCAAAGAGTAACTGAGGGCTGGGACATTCTGTGGAAGTCAAAAGGAAAACGTTGATGGAAAACCAAGTGATATTTCCATGGCAACAGGACCTTCCTTTCTAAGCTAAATGCAGGCACTTTCCCCACACATATTTCTGTCTAATTGGCAATCTCTTTAGCTCGTGTTAAATATTATTTTAAAAATCAAACTGCTTTTCAAAATACTCACCAATTAAAGGCTAGTCCCCATTTCAATTACCAACCCGATTGGGTGGGGAAATGGCTGAGAAAATGGCTGGGAAAATGGCTGGGAGTGTGGATCCCGCTCGCTGTTTTAAGGCGAAATCAAAAGCAATAGAGTCGGCAATCATCGATGGTCACTGGATGGCCGGCCATCCGTCCAGCCGACCGCAAATCCCTTAACACATTTGTCAACACTTCGTCATTGTCACACAGCCAAGGAGGAGCGGAGGCCGGCCTCTCTTTGAGCAAACATTTAATACACTCGACTGGACTCGGGACTCGGGACTCGGGACTTTCTTTTGGCCCCTTTTAACCCGAACTGGGAACAGGACTGGTGGCTGGTGGCCCCTTGAGGAGGCAAAACAAATCAACAGCGATGAGCACAAATGGCAGCAGCCATAACAACTCTATCAAGCTTATTTCGATGGCCAAACAAAACACATTGGAGCTACACACAAACGGGGGGACAGCGGGAAGTGAGGGGTGAACAAACCCCAGAAGGACAAAGGACAAAGGACAGTTTGGCATTTTGACAAACTGTGTCAATAGCATTTTTATTTGTGTCCAATTTGTTGGTTGGGACAAACATTGCCAAGCTACCGCCAGGAGATGGCACAGCTCGAGAGGTCGTGAGTCACGAAGGACGAAGCTTAAATATTTATTTACTGAAATTTTAAAGGATTAAGGCTGAGCTAAGATGGTAAATAACTGAAGTGAAAGATTCTCCATCGTTTTATGTTGTATAATTTCACAGCTGAGCTTGCCATCTCTATATCCTTATTCCCCTGCCAACCCTGCCCGCCCGCATGTCTTCCTGTATCTCAAACTGGGTCCTGGCAGTTTTCAAAGCCATTTACAGCGTTTAAAGTTAACAAGCGAACAAATAACAAAAAGTCAACAGCCCCCCGTCCCCCCCCGACCTCTCAAGCCCCCGGCCAGAGCCCCTTGGTGCCACGCCCCACCGCAAGTGTCAAAAATGTGTCGTCTTCGTCCCCAGAAGGATCATCGTTTCAATTTGTAAAGGTTCACTGCTGTCGAGGACTTTATTTGAATTGCTGGCTGAGACGTTGACCTGCCAGCGACCTTCACACAATCACACAATCACACAGGACCCCTTCGAGCGGAGGAATACAATCACAGATACAAGTAGCAGTAGTAGGAGCTCCGTCCACATCCTGTTTAATGTTCATTTCTTACGGTTTGTTAAGTCCTTCAAATGTGTCAGTCCTTGGCCCAGAATCGCTTTGTCTTCAAACTGGCAGTTCGTTTGCAGTTCCCTCTCTTTATTCCAAAGACAAATGAATATTAATTCGGAGATCGGAAAGTCGAGATCCTAGTAACTGGAATTAATTGCCAAGGATACAGAGGAAGTGCAGCCAGGACTTGCACCTCCGGCCATTAGAACTTAGCCGGAATCTGTGGCGTTTGTACGGCTTCACCTGCTCATTATGGGGATTTTCCATCACTCCTCTGGGTGAGGCGGGGAAATGCGGCGGCGGGAAACTCAATTGAAATTAATTAACCCGCCAGTGGTGAGCTGAGAAAAATTCCAGGCTCCAAGCAGACGTCACTCAGAAAGTAGTGGAAAGCGGGGCACTGAGGGAAACAGTCCTCTCTAAATTGTAAGGATGAAAAATTAATTAATAAAAGCACTATTTTGGCTGGTAAGTTTTTGAATTCCTTCTGATTTGATTAGGCTTATTTATGAATTAATTATTTATGATCTAAAGAACCTAAGAACCTTTCAACTATTTCAAAGATATTTCCTAAGTTTCCGTACATTAAGTCACTATTTTTTCCGGCGTAGGTGAGTGAGAGTTCCTCGTCAGTCGAGGCGGCGACAAACCTCCGGACGGAGTTCATCTTGGCCTGGAGTCCTACTAGAGTCCTTCATCCCTTTTGGAGGGGAAGGCAAGCAGCCAGGCGGCAACCTCATATCATTTACAGTCAGTTTATTTAAGCGTTTGGCGTTGCCAGGACCAAGGATGCCATATTTTGCTCAAGTCCTGCCCCGGCAGTCCTTATTGCTGTTGTTGCCGTTGATTTGTTGTCGATACTCGGCTCTTTCTTAGTCCATTTGATGCTGCCTGCGATGGCAACGATAAATTCTCATCACGTTCGCAAAATATTTTTCTATCACCTATAAAACATTTGAGGCAGCCTTGCGGCAAAAAACTTTGCTTCCACTGCCACTGCCACTGTCTCCCTCCTTGGACAATGGGGCCAGCTCGTGGCGTTTTGTGTGTGTGTGTGCCTCTGTGTTTTGTTGCATGCAACATTCCTCCACATGAATGTTTATTTATTTGATTTTTCTCCAGCTGCAGCCCCAGCTCCAGCTCCAGCTCTCTTCCCGCTCCTTGTTGCATTTTCTTCTTGCCACTGTTGGTTTTTGGTGTCTTGTGCTTGGGCGAGCCTGTATAATGCCAGCCAGGATGGCTGGATATCCAGCCTTCTTCCTTCCCTCTGCCAACAAACAGCCGCAGGACAACAGCCACACCAACAGGAGCCACATCAGACAGCGTGGCACATTAGCCCGAAGTTTGGTCCTGCCCGTGGAACTTTGGGACTCGGATTGCATTGAGCGTGTGTGTGTCCAGGAAATAGCTAGAAATATTGGAAAAATTCAAGAAAAGGTCTCCTACTCAAACTGATTCTACTTAGAACTCATTACTGAAGCGGAACATGCAAAAATAGCATTATATATCTTAAAACAAATCCCTCTAAGGAAGTATTTTATATGCCATGAAAAATGTAAGCCAAACATGAGCTTAAAATATGTACTAAATATTTATTGTTCTTGTTAATTTTCTAGACTCATTCCTGCATTAAGTTCTCTATAATTCTGTGGAAATATTTGCTGACTTATTTAGAGCTTTGTGCATCGAGGCCATAGTTTCCAAGTTTTTCCTCTGCACTTTTAGCTATTTTTCCAACTGAAAACAAGGCAGGAAACACACACTCTCCAGGCCACACACACACTGAGCCACTGAGCAGTGCACACACACACACACACACACACACACACAGTGTATAGCTTGGCGCCAAGTTGCTTGAACTGGGGAAGCGATTTTGCCCGGCGGCCATTTCCACTTCCACTTCCGATCTGCAGCCATTTGAAGCAATTTTCGCTTCCGTTACCCAAATGCAATTGTCCTGCGTAAGTGCCACAAACACACACTGGCACACACACTGGCACACACACTAGCACACACACACTGGCGCACACACCCCTGCATCTACTGCTGGTTGCTGCTGGTGTATTGGCCGTGTTAAGTTGTTGGCCAAGTTTAAGTGAAACAGAAAGCGAAAGGGACCGCCCGGAAAATGGCCAGAAAGAGGGAAAAAGAAAGGCGGTAGATGCGAAAACTTATTTTTATTTGCCTTGCGCTGTTGTTGTTTTCCTGCCTTCAACTTTTCATGCCATCATCATATATAACTTTACCGTTATTTACACTTGGTCGCCCCCAGTTCTTCTCTTTCTTGGTGCCGTTGTTGTGTCCTGTCTGTCTCAACAATTGACAATTTTATTCAGCCGATTTGCTGGCCAAGAAAAAAGGCGAGCCAACCATAAAAATTAAAGCGAACGAAACGAGAAACTTTCCACCGAAAACGCTAATTAAGTTCAACTTTTCCCATTTAGCGCAGCTTGGGGAGCGACTGAAAACAGCAGCGACGGCAGCGACGGCATCATCCGCGGAAGGTGTGCGACTGCATATGATTTATTGCAGACAGTTTTCTAAGCAAATATGCGAAAACTTTTCGAGTTCTGCGATTTTTCCTACTTGCTGGGTGGGTAGGGGGGCGGCGGGGGCGCCAAGTGGGCGTGGCATGCCAGTGACAACCAGACGTGGCATAAGCAGCTCGCTTCCGTTCAGTTATCTGTCAGTTATCCGAGTGACGATGCTGCGTATACGTAATAAGGTGCCATGCGTATACGTAGTGAGGAGTGGTGCGTATACGTGGTGAGGTGCGTGTACGTAGTGCGGTGCGTATACGTAGTGAGGAGCAGTGCGTATACGTAGTGAGGAGCAGTGCGTATACGTAGTGAGGAGCAGTGCGTATACGTAGTGAAGAGCAGTGCGTATACGTAGTGAGGAGCAGTGCGTATACGTATAGAGGAGCAGTGCGTATACGTATAGAGGAGCAGTGCGTATACGTATACAGGAGCAGTGCGTATACGTAGTGAGGAGCAGTGCGTATACGTATAGAGGAGCAGTGCGTATACGTATAGAGGAGTAGTGCGTATACGTATACAGGAGCAGTGCGTATACGTATAGAGGAGTAGTGCGTATACGTATAGAGGATCAGTGCGTATACGCATAGAAGTGCAGTGCGTATACGCATAGAGGAGCAGTGCGTATACGTAGTGAGGTGCGATGCGTATACGTAGTGAGGTGCGATGCGTATACGTAGGGTAGTGCGATGCGTATACGTAGTGCAGTGCGATGCGTATACGTAGTGCAGTGCGATGCGTATACGTAGAGAGGTGTGATGCGTATACGTAGTGAGGTGTGATGCGTATACGTAGTGAGGTGTGATGCGTATACGTAGTGAGGTGCGAAAGAAAAGGTAAATCGAGGATCGCCTGTAGAGGCGGGACTTGAGTTTAATTTTGAGAGACTAGAAATCAATAAGAAATAATTAATCATTTATTATTTAAAACAATATAATAGGGACAGAAAGGACACTGTATTTTACAAGAAAATAGAGCTTAAGAAGCCTGATACGATATCAATTTAGCAATTTTAAAATTCAAACTTTTAGTTAAGCGATAAAATTAAATATATATCGGTAACAGATAGAAAATCTACTTGTCAAATTTATTTCATATTTTTCCTATATATATATATATATACCTTTTAGGGTCTGTAGGCCTAAGAGCACTTTGAAAATAATACGAAATAGGCCTAGAAAAACCTAAAAAGGGGTTACTTCAAATATCTAAATTAAAACAAACCCATTTAGGAAGGGATTTTGAGTATAACTGATTAACATGGGCATGCAGAGTGGAAGATTAGATCCCTCGGATGCGATGCCTACATTGTCACCTCATCTGATCTCAAGTTTATTTCCCATTTAAGCACTTTGTTGTCGTGTCACGCACTCAATTTCCACACACACTTCATAAGCCAGAGGGCCCAGAGTGATGAGAAGGGCGGACAGGTGAGAGAGGGGGAGAGTGGAAGAGGGGGAGACAGGTGCACCGTAGACGAGGTGCGAAGAAGACTTGCTTTGCGTGCGAGTTCTTTGCATGCGGCGCTTAAATTAATTTGCACAAGCCTCGCTTTAGTTTAGGGGAATTCGTAAGCAATGCGCGAAAGAGACGGGGTGTCGAGATAAGACAGAGACAGGGACAGAGGGAGAGAGGGAGAGGGAGAGAGCACTGGCACTGCCAACTGTCAACAGCAAAGTTGTTGCCAAAACAACCAAGAAAACAAGCGGCACAACTTTTAGCCAAACCAAAAATATTTGCCCCACTCTCCCCATGGCAAACTATTATAACTAGTTGTTGTTTTTCGCTCTGCGTTCCTCGTTTTTTGTGTGCGTTTGTTAATGATACACTTTTTGCCAGGGGGGAGTGGGGCTGCCCGAGGTGTTTGCCTTGGCAGCTCTTTTCCGTCAGTCAGTTTCCAAAATTTAATTGGCTGGGCGAAGTCCCGCCACCAAAGGCACAGTCAAAGTTTCAGCCATAAATATGGCAAGGGATGCGTGAAGGATATGTGTGAGTAAGGCGGAGGTAACTCGCAAATCGGAGTATTTAATTTGCATAAAAGTGAGACTGAGTGCGACTTCATTTCATAATTTACTCAGTTTCCTAAACACCTCCTCTTGTGCTTTTAAAGCAATTGTAATCCTGCTCTGCTTAGTTTCAAGAAGTTGCCACAAGCAGCATTCTCTGGAGAAAGTCAGCCAGCTGCCTTTATGTTTTTCCCTATTTCCCTTTATTTTCCCCTACCCCCACCCTAGTCCGCTTTCTAGTCTGCTTTCTTTCCCCCCATTTCTCCATCATCATTATCTGCCCGGAATGGCCCTCGCATTTGTCGCATTCAAATCACTTTTAACATAATTCGGCAATAAAAATTCATTGAATTATTTTTTGATTGGTTTATGACCGAGAGGGGCGGGGCTAAGGACGCAGGACACAGGCGCACAGGACTCGGGGACAGGACACAGGCCTAATGTGTGCGGCATGTTTATGTTATTAGGGAAAGTTGAGGCGGCGACGATGCCGGCAAAATGTCAATTTAAGACAGGGAATTGATATGCGCAGGACATAGGACAAAGGGCTGGCCAGGGACACTGCTCTTGGCCAGATTAGGCCATGTCCTGCTGCCGGCAGCTGGCCCTAATCAGAGAGGGTGGATACCGGGCATGTCCTTTGGCCCCCACACTGGCATATGCACTGCCCCACCTGCCATTAACAGTTCCGTCCTCCGTCCTGAGTCCTTTTTATTTTGTTATTTATGCCATCAATAAAACTCACAGGCGTAAACGTCTGCAATTTTTTGTCCTCACCCCAGGACTTCATGCTCCCTTAAACACACACACACACACACACATTATGCGGTGCCAAGAAGTCTGTTGATGGCATTATATTTCTCACAGCTCACAGCTCTCTGCTCGATTTGATTAGAAATCGTTTGGCAATTTACATCATCTCGAAAATGTCAGCGAGGCTTAACAATAAAAGGTGCAGACTTATGGAGTCAAGGGTGATTATAAATATGGCTTAAAGGATACGGATTACACAGATCAATTTGAGGATCTAAAGAGCACATATTAAAGTACAATTTGACATCGGAATATTATATTTTGTTGTTGAAACTTATTTAATGGCAACCTGTATTATTTCCTTGTCATTTTCTATGGAATTCCCCGGCTAATTCCTCAGGTAACCGCAATCACCTGAGAAGCCCTTGATTTATATACCCGAAGGCGGCTCTCTCGAGACAGTTTACTGTCTCGTAGCTGCTACCAACTCAATTAGTTTAGGCCGGATTTGTGGGACGGGCCAGGGCCACGCCCCCTGCGACTTCGCCGCCCCTGGCTGTCAACTAAAAACTCATCTGCTGAATTATGCGAACATTTGCAAGGAGGCAATAAATCGGGGTGCCTCCATCACTTCATCTTGGCATCCTGAGCGAAAGTGGGCAGCCAGCCATTCTTCCTTCTCCTCCCGCCGGATATCCTGCCACTCCCCCGGCATCCCTTCAGTCAGCCAGGTGAGTGTGTGGCACACACGTGAGGAGTGAGGAGTGAGGAGTGGATCTGAAACTGAATTTGAGACTGAATCTGGGACTGGGACTGAGACTGAGACTGAAACAACTGTCAACGCAAGTCAACCGCCTGACAGCCTCGCCCACCGCAGCAACCGCTGCCGCCCAGGACTCCAGCATGTGGATGTCCTTTGTGGGTTCATCAAATCTCTGTAAGTGAAAATCCCCAAACGGAGGCGGAGGCGGAGAAGGAAGGGGCGTGGCCTCGTACTCGTATAATATTAATAAAGCAGAAATTGACAGATTCAGAATGACAAATTTGTCGTCGAGCCTGATAAATGATATGAAATCTTGGGGAAAAATATTGTGCCAGAGGCCGGGAATTTTCCTTGGCCTCCTCGCAAGATAAATATTGATAGCATCTGCGGCGAGCAGTTAAAAAACGAAGGAGCGCCGAGGAGCCGAGGAATGAAATGAAAATTGTGGAGCGGCACAAAAGATCCGGGGCATCCTTCGCGCCTTCCTTGAACGGCGTGTAATGCGAAGCAATTTGGAATGCCATCCCACCATCCCGGGAACACACTCGGTCTCGGCTCTCGGTCTCGGTCGCCTCACCTGGACAGCTTGGCTAAGTGGTGTCCTGGCTAGAGGACCAGGACCTGCACGTTTGCATGTCAGCCAGGCCACTGCGGTGCGGTGCGAGTGAGTGGGTGAGTGGGTGAGTTCCACCAGGAATTTCCCAGGCGGGAGTGGACCAGGCCAAAAGAAGGTGCGGCATGTTGAACGCTTGCCAAGTGCAATTTCAAGATTTAACTGATAGTGTTCGTTAGTCAACGCGGCGAAAGGGGTTGAGGCGGAAAAACAGGCATAAAGGAGTAGCTCCAAGTGGGTGCGGCAGGATCTGGAATCCCCTAACCTTTTTAAGCTTATAATTTAATTGAAATATTATTATTATTATTATTTAATAAAAGAACAAAACAAAACTAAACTTAAACTAGTTTGTATACGTTTTCCACTTATTTTAACTTCATTTAAATCATCTTGATTTTATTATTATTGCTTTTATATTCTATTTAATTTTTTAGTACCCTAAATATCCCCTTGTTTTATTTCTTGTTTTATTTCTTAGCTGCTGTTGGCCGAGAGCTGCATACTTTGGTCTATAATTTCACTTAGTCACCTGGACCAGCGTCAAAATCAGAGCCTCTTCCGCTTCCGGTTCGAGTTTGCTCCTTAGCATTTTTCCTCCTTTTTTTGCTTTGTGTTTTCTGCATAGCCAAGTGCTGCTTTTCCGGCTCCTTGGGCCACTGCTACTGGCTTCTCCTCGGCAGGAGCAGCAGGAGCAGCAGGAGTCGGCGCCCAGCTTCCTTTTTTCGGGCTGCAATTTCAAGTGTTGGCTGGCTGACATCAATCTGGCCAAAACACGCCGGAAAAAAGAGGGGGGAGGGGGGTTGGATGGCCGCATTGTTTGTCAGCCTAATGTCTGTTGTGGGTGGAAAAGCGGGCTGGAAACTGCCTCGAAAATACAATAAGATGAAGATGAAAGACACCTGGGCGGGCAAGAGCGGGGCTCGAGGGACGAGACTGCCTCGTCATTTTGGCAAGGACTTCTGTTGGCTCCTGTTCTTCCCCCACACCCCCCACCCCCCCTTGATTTTGCACCGACCACTCAAGTGATTTTCCTTGCAGAAGGCGGCTGCATTGCGGTTTTTCTATGGCCAACTTAAAATTCAATTTGTTTGGCTGTGATTTACTGTAATTTAAGCGCCCAACTGCCTGAAAGATATATGGGCACTTGAGACGAGAGAGAGAGGGAGGGAGGGAGGAAGAGCTGATGGAGAGGGGAGAGGGGCAGGCGACAGGACATCACCTCAAAACCTCTAAAGCAGACTGAGGCGGTTTCGTGCGTGTGACAGTTCATTAGTATGCCAGCGCCAAATGGCATAGGGAAAAGTGATTCCTGGCACCCCCAGCCGCCCCCATATCTGCTCCTGATTGAAGCTATATATACCAGGTACCTGCACGCCACTATGCCCGACCCCCTGCCTCTCTGACTCCCTTCATCTCCGAACTGACTTCGGCTGCAGCTCGGCGCCGTTTGTCAGCGGTTGACATGAATAAGTCATAGCCCAAAGTCGTCTTCTGGGAGTTGTCAATTCGGAAGGCAATCGCTGCGTGGAGCGGACTGGAGTGGAGCGGAGAGCCAAGGACTTGGGCACTGCCATCGGTAAATCTAGCCTGAAATATGCTTCACAAGGAACAGATGCTACTAATGGAATTTCTGGCAAGATTCTCGCCCTCGCCAGCTCTCCCTGATTGATTTTATACCCAGCGAGGCCAGAAATGGAGTCGAACCAGGGAAAGGCTACAATTTGATTAAGTTAACTTGCTAAATATATCACTAAACACTACATTTTAATAATTAAAATTACTAAATTTAAATTAAATAAAGAATATCAGTATAATTTGATATTAGAAACTGTTTTTCCCGTCCAAGTAATTATCTTTTTACTCTAACAACTATTTTTAGTTAGTTTTTGGTCATCAAATTCTGCCTGGAAAGGTGCTTAACCGTCTACTGGCACTCGTCCTTTTCGTCCTTTTCGTCCTGCTTCGCCCACAACTCATCATACTCGCTCACGTCGAATGACATGTGCAATATTTGTCTCTTCTTGCGCTTTTGGCCAGAAATGGCAGCCAATACACTGGAGTTGTCAACTCATCCGCATTTCGCCCCGCGTCCTGGCCTGTGCCTGTGCCAAGAGTAATGATGCCCATTCCTCCTCCCCCCCCCCCCCC
>VNKC01002148.1:22853-49431 GCA_008042775.1 Drosophila pectinifera
CCCATTCCCCCCCCCCCCCCCCTGCCACGCCCCCTCCTGGCCCAGCCCCCAGCCCCCAGCCCAACCAGTTGCAGCTGCTTTGTCAGCGGCTAAGTGCAAGTTAAAGCAAAAGTAATGGCTCCGCCGAAGGAGCAGAGGAAGAAAAATCGTTGCCAGGACCAAGGAAAAAACGAGAGGAGAGGAGGGGAATAGGAGAAAAAAAAAATAGGAGAATAGAGAAACAATTGCAATGCATCTTTAGGAGGAGCAAGTGCAGCGCAGAATGAATGGTCATTGCTTAAGTTCCCTCTGCTTCCTCTGCTTCCTCTGCTCTGCTCTGCTCCATTTGGTGCTCCTTTTGGGCGACTTGATTGCGCATACGCACAGTTGGCCACACAGAATTACTTTGACTCCTGCTGGCAAAAGGCACTTGCATCCGAAATGAGATGCGGAAATCTCAAGATGGGCGATCAATCGGCTGGAAAGGCAGTGCAAATTGAATTGATAGATGCAAAGGCAGCTACCACTGGCCTTTGCAGAGGAAAACTATGCCGCTCACGCAGGAAAAGCGGGAAAAGCGGGAAATTCGGGAAGCAAACACATCCCCAGTAGGCCTGGAATTCGATTTCTAGGTCTTTGAGTCGCCTGTAATTCATTCCACAGTCTACATTCGGCAGGCAACAGTCTAGCTACCACATTTTCTAACCAAAAATTCTCATTATATTCTCAGAAATTTTATAAATTGGATTGGTGACTTACTTTTCTAGTTTCTATACTGTGAAATTTCTAATACTTACTTTTTGGTGAGTATTTTATATATCTCTATCTCTTATATATCTCTATCTCTATATCTCTATCCATATTCTCTAATTTTCCACTTAATAGAAATGACTGATAGCATGAGAAGGAGGCCTTTAAGCCCCATTAAGGGATTCCCCGAAGTCAGTTTCATGGAGCGGCCTGTGAATGTACAGCGGAAACTGTATGCCAGATGCAAATCACATCGCAGATATATAAGGGGCTTCAAGCGCGCCCAATGCTTGAGATACAAAAATTTAAAGTTCAGGCCCATGTTTCGGTGAGCAGGAGATACTTCTCGAACCAAGTCTGGATATATCAACTCTCTCCCCAGAGGGGTGCCCAGAATGCTCCATCACAACCAGGAACTCGTCCTTAAAACAAAACTCGAGATGGGCTGAGCATGGTGGAGTATATAGAGTTGACATTTGCAGACCAGAGAAGTTAAAATATATTGACTTCCTGTAGGTTCAAGTATGAGTTTGTTATTATTTATATAGAAAAGGGGAAATATAGGAGCATATGGAGTTGACATTCGCAGACCAGAGAAGTTAAAATATATATATTGACTTCTTGTAAGTTAAAGTATTAGGTTGTTATTATTTATATGGAAAAGGAGGAATAAAAGAGCATATAGAGTTGATATTCGCAGACCAGAGAAGTTAAAATATATATACTTTCTGTAAGTTAAAGTATTAGCTTGTTATTATTTATATAAAAAAGGGGGAATATAGGAGCATATAGAGTTGACAATTGCAGACCAGAGAAGTTAAAATATATTGACTTCCTGTAAGTTTAAATATTAGTTTGTTATTATTTATATGGAAAAGGGGAAATATAGAAGGAACAACTGTTGCCTGATCATGTGTTTATCCCTTTATAATTGGTTGTAGTTTCTCTTAATTTTTCATTTTTGGCTTCGTTGGCAACGAAACAATTTCCAGCCCCTGTGTTTTTTGTGGGGGTCGATGATGAAACTCAGCGGGGGAAAATGCAAATGAAAATTTATGCAGTGCGCCATTTTTTGAAGGGTCCTGCTGCTGCTGCTGCTACTGCTGCTGCCGCTGCTGCTGCTGCTACTGCTGCTACTGCTGCTGCTACTGCTGCTACTGCTGTTGCTGCTACTCCTGCTGCTGCTGCTACTGCTGCTGCTGCTGCTGCTGCTGCTGCTGTTCAATGGTAAACTTTTGCTCCTGCGGTTGCTGCAGTTTCTCGCCCCCTTAAGGATCTTGAGAACTGCAGCGTGAACCGAGATGGGGCGAAATTTCTGGTTTCACGCTGACTGAATTTGATTGGAAATTTTCAATGCCCTACTGCGGACAGTAGTGCATCTCTCCTTACCCCTCGCCTCGGGCCAGCTTCCCCCGGAATTTCCATCTAAGCAGCAGGCAAATGAAATCGAGATGGAGATGTTTGTGTGGAACTGCAGCCCAGGAGCGGGAGTTTGAAGCTCGCTCGCAGTTGGGGCAACAGGAAACAAGCCAAAGAAAAGCATACTTCCGCAGGCAGCTCCTCTGGTTTTCTCTCTCCCCCCCTTTTCAGTTTCCCTGCCCGATTTTCCACCCCGCAAATATGTCACGATAAACAACAACAGAAACAGGAGCAGCCAGTGAAACTGAGACTGAGACCGAGCCGGAGAGAGAGCGAGGATTGCTGACTCGATATCCGGCTGTAGCGACAACTGAGCTGCATGCCCCAGAACCCCTCGCTTTCCCCGCTTTCCCCGCTTTCCATGTGCCCCTCGAATTTCCACTCCCCCGCACCCACCAAACGTAGCAGACAAAACCAATGGAAACTTTCATCCATCCGATCCGTTGGCATCGCAGCTCCTGGCACATCGACGACTCCAGCGACATAAAGGAGGAAGATGGCAATTCAGGCGTGAGAGGATATTTAGCCTTTAGTTTAGATAGTCGAGGCAAGGGGAGATCGGGGGAAGTAGCAGTAACTCTACTGCTGGAGAAAATATTACCCATAATAATATAATATATATATTACTAAGGTAAGTAACTAATAAACAGTTTAGAATTATGTGACTTACTAGAAGTGATTAATAAATGATTCTGCTGCTCCACTGTGCCACCAGAGACACGGAGTGCTGGCCACCGGATACGGGGCGAGGGGGAAGACTCTGTAGGACGGGGGAGAGATGTATTGCTGGGCAACAGACTTGGCACAAATTGTCAACTTCTGGCCAAGGAGGGGTGGGGACTGGAGTGGGCCGAAGGGCGATAAGCAGATGTGCCGCCTAAAATGCCAATTGGAAATTATTAATTTCAATCAAAACTTTCGACATCGCTGCTTATCTATGCGTGCTATCCAGTGACCCACTTCCTGGCCTGGCCTTTGTGAGGCAATCTGGCCAAAAGTTTTTGCGCCTCTGTCAGCCATAATTCAGCCAGGAGCCGGCAGTCGAGAGATATGGCTGGAATCTTTTGTCTTGCCAGGAATGCCGACATCATTTGTTACTCCTGTAGTGGGTCCATCAGTCAGTGAGTCAGTCAGTCAGTGAGTCACTCAGTCAGTTGGTGAGTCACTCAGTCACTCAGTCAGTCAATCGCTGTTGCCGGCAGTCAGTCAATCAGCTTTGGTGCGTGAGCCAGCGACCAAGTCATCGATCAAAATTGCTTAAGGACCATACATTGACATTCAGTGGAGCGTGGATCTTCTTGGGGGACGCAGGACTAATCCATTATCCCCTACCGCCTACCGCCTACCGCCACCCGATCCATTGCCTGGCTGCATTAAACAATATTTTTCAGATATTTATACATATATATTTATATATGTGATAAAGCAATTTCCCGTTCCCTTGTGCGATGAGGCGTATGCGCAATGTGCACGTGCCCAGAACAGCTCACGAGTGGCACTCGCCTCTTCTCCACGGATTCCTGCTCATATGCAGATGCCATATCCTTTGAGGAGATACCCTGCCAGTGGCTGAAAAGGATAACAATCGCAGATAGCAAATGCACTCGAATGAGTAGGTGAGCGCTGGCTGAGAAAGTCTTTTTTGGTTTTATTTTAAATGTGTAAAACATAATAACGTGTGGAGCATAATTTTAAGAATCTCTCTATCTTATTTCTGTATTTATTTAAGTTTATTTTTAATTTTTAAGGGTTTAAATACAATTTCTTATGCCTAACTTTAGTTAAACTAAGAAAGCTTCGCTGAAAATGAATTTAGAACTCTTGCAATCAGTATATTTGTATTCTGGCCTATTTCCAATGTTTTTAATATGTTAATAATAATAATAATAATTTTAGGAATCTCTCTATATTATTTCAGTATTTATTTGAGTTTATTTTTAATTTTTAAGGGCTTAAATACCATTTCTTATGCCTAACTCTAGTTAAACTAAGAAAGCTTCGCTAACAATGAATTTAGAACTCTTGCAATCAGTACATCATATATTTTGACCTACTTCCAATGTTTTTACTATGTTAATAATAATAATAATAATTTTAGGAATCTCTCTATCTTAATTCAGTATTTATTTGAGTTTATTTTTAATTTTTAAGGGTTTAAATATCATTTCTTATGACTAACTATAGTTAAACTAAGAAAGCTTCGCTGAAAATTAATTGAGAAATCTTTCAATCAGTATATTATGTATTTTGGCATATTTCCAATGTTTTTAAATATGTTAATAATAATAAAAATAATAATTTTTAGAATCTCTCTATCTTATTTTAGTATTTATTTGTTTAATTTTCTAATTTGTAAGGGTTTAAATACCATTTCTTATGCCTTATTCTAATTAAACTAAGAAAGCTTCGCTGAAAATGAATTGAGAACTCTTGCAAACAGTACATTATATATTTATCAATATTTTTAATATATATTAAGTGGTTTAAGTTTCTCTTAATTATTACAATAAATATTTTTTATATACATTATTTTACTTTATTTATTTATTTATCTTACAAGTCTCTGCACCTCTTCTTGAAGGGCATTTCCGGTCTGGTATGGCCCAGCTGGCCGATTTCCTCCCGATTCATTGTTGCCACTGCTGCTGCTCGTAGTTTTGTGCATCATTGACTTTATGCCAGGCTCAACTTCTGCAGGACACCCACCCGTATTCCCCTCACTCCCCTCACTCCCCACACCCTTAACCCCCCTCCTCTTGTTGCTTTTCAGCCATGCAATGATCCCGAAACGTCACAAAAAAGTGCACAAAATACGGGAAAAAGGAGCGAGGCAAACAAATATAAGTTAGGCGACATACAAAATACATAAACGTATGTATGCCCAATATATATATCTGAATATACATATATAAAGATATATATATTTGTATTTTTTACCCGACTGCTGTCGCCAGCGTCGTCTGCGTCTGTTTCACGTAATTTTATTTGCAATTTTTTGTGTGTTTGTGTTTTCTTTGCCGTCAACTTTTTCGCGTCCTTATTCCTTATGCAATTTTTATTTTGTCGCTGGATTTATGACAGGGCAGCAGCAGCAGCAACAAGAGACGCAGCAGCAGCAACAAGAGCCGCAGCAGCAGCAACAAGAGTCGCAGCAGCAGCAACAAGAGTCGCAGCAGCAACAGCAGCTGTAATTCCAAGTCGATATTTTCGTCGACTTCTGTGTTACTCGGATTCCTTGCGGCGAAAAATCCAATGAAAAATCGCTGCAAAAATATAAATAATAATGCAACAAAAGAGGGGGAAAGAACGATTAATTTCAATGCCAGTCCCGGACATTTCAAATATGCTGCACATTTAATTAGAGCAAATAAAACAAAAACAGCAAAGTTCCAGTCGCCAGGAAAAAAGGGGGAAATTAACAACCGCGAACAGAGCATTAATTAATCGATTTATGACAAACACACAAAAGCAAGCGAATTAAGAATGTATTATTTTTATTACCCATATTAGGGCAAATAAATGTGTATTAAGGTTCTGCCATTAACCTATTAACTATACGTACTGACCATTTAAAGCCGAGTCCCCAGAATCAAGTTGAGTACTAACAAAGGTAAAGGAATAAATATAAGATGAAGTATAAGGGTTAAAAGAAGGGGCTAATATTATTTACTATATATATATTAATTACAATATAAAAAATATGTATATATATATATAAATATATTTAATATATATATATTACTTGCAATATAATAAATTCTATCTAAATTCATTTGAAATGTACTCAAAATTCTATTTAAAGTCATTTAAAATGTACTCAAATTTTATTAATATTAAACACAGATGAGAAGCTATTATAAAAACTTTAAATTATTTTTTATCACCTTTAATTAATTCTAACAAAGGTCAAAGCATAAACATAAGATGAAGTATAAGGGTTAAAAGAAGGGGCTAATATTATTTACTATATATATATTATTTACAATATAAAAAATTCTATCTAAATTTACTATATATATATTTTTTACAATATACAAAATTCTATCTACATTTACTATATATATATTATTTACAATATAAAAAATTCTATCTACATTTACTATATATATATTATTTACAATATAAAAATTCGATCTAAATTTACTATATATATAATAATTATCTTAATTCATTTAAAATGCTCTTAAATTTGATTGTTATTGAACACAGATGAGAAGCTATTATATCAACTTTAATTTATTATTATCACCTTTAATTAATTCCTGCTAAGTGTAGGCTTTTAAATGATGTTTATTATGTAATGTCCTGTTAGCCCTTTTAAAGATTCGGTGCTAAAGGACTTTGCCTTATTTTTTTACAATTTTTTAGTGACTACCATATGTATTGAAATGCATTGCGAAATAATCATTTAAAGTGTGTAAAATGTCCCTTTGTTCGCCATTTGTGCAACGTTATATGCAGCGGATGTTTTTCTCATTTTCACTCATTTTTGAAGGCCTTCGAGTCCTGGGATCAGGCTTTTGCAGCTTCATAAAGTTTCACGTTTCTTTTCTCAATTGTCGCGATTCCTTTGTGCCCTTAACTGTTCATTTTCCGCATATTTTTCATTTATCGCCGGTCATCGATTATCGTTTTCACCTCCATTTCCCGGTCTCTCGTTTTCCCATTTCTGTTAAGTTTTATTTGTGTATTAAATTTATTTATGATGCATTTTTTCCACTCGTGCATTTCTGTTGGCTTTATTTTTGTGGCACGCAGCCATTTTGTAAATCATACTTAACACGGCGGAGGGGGAGGGGCCGGAAAATGGCGGAATTTGTTGCTGCTTGTTTATTTGGTGAGTGTTTAATTGGTTTAAATTACACACACCCAGAGCCCCAGAGCCGGGCACTGCCGCGGAAATCAGACCGAGAACAAAAAATGGAAAATGAAAATAAAATTCGAATGGCGAGCGCGTGAAATCAACATTTTTAATTGTTTACTTCTCACTGATTACACGTTTAATAATAAAAATAAATAAAATGCAATGAATTGAGCCCGCCTGCAACACCTTGTCCCCCGAATTGGGTCTTTATTGCATTTTATTGTTAAATCATTTCCCATTTTTGTATTTGTATTTGTATTTGCGCAAGGCAGTATTTTTGTTACTTAATTATTGTTTGTTTGACCTGCCACGCCCGCCCGCCCACCGAGCACTTGATTAAGGTGGTTTTAATTACAATTGCAAATATGTGTGCCACATACCGGGGATATATAAACCCCGGCACTTGGTTTGCGTATTTGTGCGGCAAATAAATTGGTTTCTATCTGGGCCCGTGTAAATTCCTGTCGCCCCAGGATAACTATGCAGCGACAAAACGGGCTCCATTAATTGTATTATTTGCGCAATGTCTGGCATTCGAAAACTCTGTGGGTTGAATTTGGCTGTAAGAACGCCTCGGGGTGCTTATTCCATTTTTAGATCAAGTACTTAGCCGAATGCCAATTACACAGATATATGGCATAGTTGTTTATTAGATTGGTCTAGTGCTAAATTGAATTATAGCGATTTTTGCAGGTTTAATAATAATTTGTGCTTTTAATAATAATTTGAGCGGAAACTGTGCTCCAAACTTGCAAATAATTAATAAGGTATTAATAGTAATAGTAATTAATAATAGTTGCTCAAATTAAAATTGCTCTCTTTCCTATCTAATTAAAGTAATAATAATAAATTGAATTATAGCGTTTTTTGCAGATTCAATAATAATTTGTGCTTTAAATAATAATTTGAGCGGAAACTGTGCACCAAACTTGCAAATAATCAATAAAGTATTAATAGTAATAGTAATTAATTATAGTTGCTCAAATTAAAGTTACTCTCTTTCTTATCTAATCAAAGTAATAATAATAAATTTAATTATATCGATTTTTGCAGATTCAATAATAATTTGTGCTTTAAGTAATAATTTCAGCGGAAACTGTGCACCAAACTTGCAAGTAATCGATAAAGTATTAATAGTAATAGTAATTAATTATAGTTGCTCAAATTAAAATTGCTCTCTTTATTATCTAATCAAAGTATTAGATTATTATTTTATATTTTTTATTAATATTATATATATATATATATTACAGCAAGTTTAGACTTGAATGGAGTATATTTATCTTAACTAATACTGCATACTTTTAGGTCTGCCCAGTTAATTCGCACCTTTATTATAAGCAATTTAATCGTTTAAAGATTTTTAAAGCCTGTATTTATTTGTATTTCATTTTCTTTTAAGCTTTAAACGGTAGATAAGCCATATTCAAACATTTTTAATAAATATATATCTCATGCCTGTCTCATTTAATTGCACAGTGCCTGAAAATGCCATAGCATTGTAAGCCGAGTGAATAAAATAAATCAAAAAGAACTCGTAAATTGCCTGGGAGTAGCCATAAAGCATACTAAGTGCCCTTCAAGGGTGTTAAAAAACCGCCGAGCAATAAACAGGCCCGATCCCATCGCAGTTGACATTCAATCCAACCACTCAACCCATTAGCAGGCCAAACCCAAAAGCCAAACCCACCAGCCAGTAAAATCCCTTGAAGATTTGTGTTATTAAATCTGAAATCTGAAAATAAATGAAAATAAAGCCAAACAAACACTGGACAGCGAACTAAAACTAAGTCGAATCGAAAATCTCTATCTGTGAGGTTGACCTCTCTGGCTTTAGTGACATAAATTGATAAAGTCGATCGATTGGCGATTGGCGGTGAGTAAACATTTGAGAGCCGAGTGGCAGCGAAACCGAAACCGAAATCGAAGGCGACTCGGAGGCGGACTTTAGCTGGGACTGCACACTGTTTATTTATTAAAATCAATTTTTACACAAATTAATAGAGCAAAGGCCAGTCGAGTGTACTTTGTCAATTTGCGATTTATATGCGCGATAATATTTTATTTCATCTGTCACTCCGCCCAGGCCCGGGCCATGCATACATTATTTTTGGGACTTATCCTCCTCGGAGAGGCCCCACGTAAAATGAAAACAAACAAATAAGCCGCTGTCGCTTTAATGGGGATATATGCACAGACGCCGCCACTATAATGCCCGGCGCGTTGGCCTGATTGTATAATATCGTATAATTGCTCCGCCGATTCCCGGTAATGATGACATCACAGTGTCGCACACAAAAACAGCCTCTCGGCCCGGGGGAAAAAACACTGTTCAACGGCGACAAACACTTAATCTCGCCGAGTGCGAAAATCAGACGAGACCGGGTCGGCTAAGCTCCATGGCAATCGTGAACAAATTGCGGTTAAGCGGGCTTTAAACTGGGCCTAGACGGGGTATCTATCTATCTATATATCTATCTATCTGTTTACCTATTTTTCTACCTAGATTTCTAAGGGCTTCCAAGACTTACCTAGACTTTTATCACCTTGACCTTGATAAGACATCATATTTTAGTAAATATATATCCTATGTATATTATGACAGAGTTCACTAGTTTTTTCTGATCATAGTCCTGGTATTAATAGCAACTAAGTTGCTGATAGCTAAAATAAAGCTCAAGTTAATCTTTGATAAGAAAATACTAATTTAAATTCATATATTTTTATACGAATAAAAGATTAGCTAATATTCCCAGTCTCCTTGAGATTAAAATTTTGTGGGTAGAATTTCTGTGCAAATTATAGATAATTCAAGATAATTAGTGGCCTATAAAATTACATTATAAATAAATACATACAACCGAGAGACTGTATTCATGATTTATCCCCGACTAATCTTTATGGACATATTCCAAGATCTAAGTAAATAGACTGCTCTCAAGTGATCTTCAATAAGTGATTAATTCCTATTGAGAATTGTGTTTCTTCTGAAATGGGTAAATGTGAATGTTATTTACATTTTGGCTCCAGTCTCACTTGAAAATAAATTAAGATTCAGCTCTGGTAAAGATCATTGTCATTAATATACGTTTTTCTAAGTCGCCCCTCGCTTAGCAACCCCTTTGTTGTTATTTTCTAGTTTGGCTGGCTACACGGAAAAAAATCCTATGATCTATTACTGTATTTCTACATCTCTCTCTCTCTATTTCTCTTAGCAGTAAAGACACTAAGAGAAGGGAATACATCATCCTAGATCCTAGAGCTGCTACATCCTGAGATCTATTACTGTATTTCTACATCTCTCTTTCTATTTCTCTAGTAAAGACACTAAGAGAAGGGAATACATAATTTTGAAAGGTGAACAGGGCTTAGGAACTCTTATCAGTTTTTTGTGCAGTGCAAAGCTCTCCATCTATATTTTCGCTCCGATGTTACAGTTTCAAGCCGTGTTCGCTTTGCCCTCGCTCTCTTTGTCTCCGTGTCTCTGGCTCTCCGGCTCTCCGGCTGTCTGCCTTTTCGCCTCTCCGCATCTCCACTTCTCCGCCTGTCAGCCTCTAGGCCTCTCCCCCTCCCCAGCCCAACCCCTCTCCACCACTCTGCTCCCCAGCTTCTCCGCCTCTCCGCCTTAACGCCTCCCTCCCCATTTTCGCATTCTCAACGAGTTCACTTAAAGTTTGGATCACCTCGGCCTTTTCAGTATCAGTTCTGCGTTTAGTGCGAGCACAACAGGTCGGTGAAGTCATTCGAATATTTTATAATTGCCGTCTATCTCCTCCCCATCTCTATTTTGTGTGGTTTTTGTTTCTGTGAAATCTTATTTGTATTCCTTTTTGTTGCTGTGATAATAATACTTATTCCATGGCCTGGAACTGGAAATATATTTCCATTGAAACATACGATCGACCCCTTGGGTTCTCAGAAATAATTAATAATTTTTAGATTGTTGTCAGGCCAATGATTGTTTGCTAAAAATTTAAAATCATTATATGCCTCTAAGGAGTCTTGAAAAGTATTTTATATATGCTTAAATTAACCAAAGCCTTTGGAGATCGTCTTAGTTAAACTGTTAAAGCTTCAAAGCATTGGTTTAAAAAAAAATATTACATATAGATTTATTTTGTTTCTAAGTACTGTATTTATTAATTGGTTCTTTTTGTGTGTTATTTAAAAAGTTATTTCAGGCTAATTAACCTGTAATTATTATTCGTACATGTAAACAACTTAATAGCTTAAATTTCATTGAGATTTTAACTTTTAAATTGCCAAAAATGTGTCCAGTGTGTCCTGGTCCTTCCAGGAGATGTGTCCAGAATAACCTGATTCTTCCAGGAGCTTCCAGCCTAACAGTACTTTCCAGTCGTCTTCCTCTTCTTTGTCTTTCTAACTATTTTTACTTGCTCTCCTCTTTGCAGTAAATATGAAGCTGTACGCACTGCTCTCACTTCTGGTGGGATCCCTGGCCATTGGCCAGATCTCTGCCGCCGGCTCGCACCATCTGCTCTGCTACTACGACGGCAGCAGCTTCGTCCGCGAGGGTAAGTCACCCCCCGCCCCCCGCTGCTCCATGTAGCCGATAAGGATCGGGGTTATCGGAGGGGAGAGGCGCTGATATAGAAAATATATAATAGCTGCCAGTCAATCCAATTAGATGATTTTCACTTTTCATAGGCGCTTGCTAAAAGCACACAGTTGTGTGTATTTCTGCGCTGATAATTGGCAGCGGGTCACAAGATCACCCGGCGGAGACTGGGACGTGGCCAATTCGCGTAAATTGCACTTTCGGAAGGCGGAAAGCCCACACAATGGCCGACTCGGGCTAATTGAGAATTGAGATAGGCGTCGGGCTATCGAGTATCGGCCGTGGGGTGACTCATATTCCGCGGAGGTGCCACCTCCAAGGCGCTAATTGGTGATGCAAACGCGGCTTATACTCGCACTCAAGTCTACTTGTGTTTTTCTGGGAACTACTGTGTGTGATTTGGCTATAAATTAGCGACAAATACGCCGTATATATTAGTTTCAAAAACATGTATTACTTCAAGGAAAATTGCCTTTAATGTTTAATTTATATAGCACATTAAAGTTGTTTTGTTAGAATTTCTACATACTAAAATTCAAGAGTAGATTTCTTATAATCCAAGAAAGATTAAGCATAGCTTCTTATAAAACCTTCAAAACTTTTTCTAATTAAATGTATATGTTCTCCTCCCTTCCAGGCCTCTCCAAGCTCATCCTCAGCGACCTAGAGCCCGCTCTGGCCTACTGCACCCATCTGATCTACGGCTACGCCGGCATCAATCCCTCCAGCAACAAGCTGGTGAGCAACAACGAGAAGCTTGACCTGGACCTGGGCAGCAGCCTGTTCCGCCAGGTGACAGGTCTGAAGCGCAAGTATCCGGCACTGAAGGTCCTGCTGAGCGTGGGCGGCGACAAGGACATCATCGATCCCGACAACAACAAGTATCTGACCCTGCTGGAGAGCAGCAATGCCCGCATCCCGTTCATCAACAGCGCCCACTCGCTGGTGAAGACCTACGGCTTCGACGGTCTCGACCTCGCCTGGCAGTTCCCCAAGAACAAGGCCAAGAAGGTCCATGGCGGCATTGGCAAGTTCTGGAAGGGCTTCAAGAAGATCTTCAGCGGCGATTTCGTCGTCGACGAGAAGGCCGAGGAGCACAAGGAGGAGTTCACCGCCCTGGTTCGTGAGCTGAAGAACGCCTTCCGTCCGGATGGTTACCTGCTGGGAGTCAGTGTGCTTCCCAACGTCAACTCGTCGCGTAAGTACCTAGCTGTTTTTCACCTTTCCAAGGTAAGGACCTTATAAATTTCCATTCATTCTCCGCCTTAGTCTTCTTCGATGTGCCCGCAATCATCAACAACTTGGACTACGTGAACCTCCACGCCTACGACTTCCAGACGCCGGAGCGCAACAACGAGGTGGCCGACTTCCCGGCTCCGATCTACGACCTGAACGAGCGGAATCCGGAGTCGAACATCAACTACCAGGTCAAGTACTGGACCCAGCACCGTGCTCCCGCCGCCAAGATCAACGTGGGCATCGCCTCCTACGGCCGTGCCTGGAAGTTGACCAAGGACTCCGGCCTGACCGGTCTGCCGCCGGTGGCCGAGACCGATGGCGTTGCATCGCCCGGCACCCAGACCCAGATGGCCGGCCTGCTCAGTTGGCCCGAGGTTTGTGCCAAGCTGCCCAACCCGGCCAACCAACACCTCAAGGGCGCCGACGGTCCGCTCCGCAAGGTCGGAGATCCCACCAAGCGCTTTGGCAGCTACGCCTACCGCTCCGCCGATGACAGCGGCGAGAACGGAGTCTGGGTGGGCTACGAGGATCCCGACACGGCGGCCATCAAGGCGGAGTATGTGAAGCGTGAGGGTCTCGGCGGCATTGCCGTTGTGGACCTCAGCTTCGATGACTTCCGCGGCGGCTGCACCGGCCACGACAAGTATCCCATTCTGCGCAGCGTCAAGAGCAAGTTGTAGAGCTCTGGGATCATCCGGGAAAGGACAACGCGAGATATGTTTAATCCCCTCACTCCTCTCACACTTTTCTCACTGTGTTTCCAAATAATCGACAGGCCAATCTGTAATCATTAAACTGCAAATTGTAATAACACTGACATCGAGACTTGGGTTCCGGCTTCTTGTCTTTTAAACTATATGTCTTGGCTGAGGAAACTCTAAGGAAGAGGTGGTTTTGTAACTAGTTTTGAGACTAGCAAGGATATTAAAGCCATCCTTTTATGGCCAATTGTAGTTGTTAGCCAGCTCATTGTCTTGAGCTCATCAAGACTTATCTTAGTCCTTGCTAGTCACTCGAGTGATCTATTGTTAGCATTTCCAGATTACTAGACTATATATGATAGATTAATCTCTATCCATCAATTAATGGGACAGATGAGCTCGTCTTCTGCAATAAATTAACCGAGACAGAGGGAGCACTGGGGCATGAATCGCTTGCTCGTCGCACATTAACTGTAATTGAGTGCAACAACTTCCAATTACTTTCCCCAATGGCAAATAAACTGATTAGAAGGCCGAACGAATGCACTCATGTATGAATTGTGTCCTCTGCTTTGTCCCTGTCCAGGCTGGCTCGCTTTTCTTCGTTTTCCAGCCCGCTTTCCACCCATTTTCCACCCATTTTCCGGCACTGAGAAAAAGCTAACCGAACGTCTAATACTTCCCCTCTATTATTACACTTAAATCTAATGTAAGTTCTATACTATTAAAGAAGGTATTTCAGCAATTTTAACAACTAACAGTTGACAGACAGTTGGCTCCACTTTTTTTCTTATTTCTATATATATTTAACCCCCTTTTCGCTCAGTGTCCAGCTCCTTCCTGGCTCGGATTCCGTTGCTGCCGTTGGTGCTGTGACTTCATTTGCTGCTCCTTCCGGCGATTCGTGTCAGCCTGTGGTCGCCGGCTGATTGTTTTATGTGCGGTGTTTGTGCCGCCTCGCCAGGATCCCCCTTCCACAGCGGAACAGCCCCCAGGCAGGTCCCCCCCACCAAGAACGCCCCCCCACTGATACAGCTTCAACTGCAGTCGTGTAGCAACAGTTTCCATTGCATTGTGGCCAATGGCTCATTCATCTTTGGGCGGCGGTCATGCTGTGACCACTTGAACCATTGCCGCTGACACCCACAGAGCGAAGGGGGATGCGTGCTCCTCGTCCTGTTCCTGCTCCTGCTCCTGCTCCTGCTCCTGCTCCTGCTCCNGCTTACTCCTGCTCCTGCTCCCGCTCCTGCTCCTACTCCTGCTCCTCCTCCTGCTCCTTCTCCTGTGCAGGGTCTGTGTCGGCTTCTGCTGTCCTGTCCTGCTGGGTGGTGCTGCATGTTGCCTTCGCTTGGATCACTTTATCATTTGCAAAATTGCAAAATGCAACCGCAAAAACCATAACCCGGGCGCTGGCAAAGTATATTTTAGAGCCCCGGCTTGGGCTCCGGCTCCGGCGAGCATCAGCATCACGCATACGCACTGTCTGCTCACCGGGCAGGCCAGGAAGTGCCATTCCCCCCGGTCCACCTCTGCATCTGCATTTGGAGCCCATGGTCCTCTGCCCCTGTTCCGGCCACCGAATCCGAGCAAGGACAGGGAGTTGGCCGTTGATTTAGTTCTCGGTTTGTGAAAAGCGCATTGGATTTTCGGGAGGCACCCATGAAACTGTAAAGCACTAAGAGAAACTGAGCTTTAATTGGTAAGTTAAATTGTTAAATTGTTAAAAGTTAAATTAATTTTGCTTAGAAATCATTTTATTTTATGTTAAGATCAATAAGGCAAAAGATTATTACCTCTTAGTTAAATATTCTGAAGAATGCTTCTATAATGAACATGAGTATAAAGCATTAATGAATAACTTTGATAAAATATTATTGGGTATATTTAACACATTGAACGTTTGATCTCAGTAACTTCCTTTCATTATTAGGAGCTCTGCTAAATCCTGCTCAAATTATAAATAAATATAGCTTAGTTAAGTAGCTCCTCTACTCGTAGTTCTCAGTGCACTTCCTGTGCTGCTGTTTGGGCATATCACTGGCAGCATAAATCTCGTGTCGGCACTGAGCAAGTGGCTCCTGGCTTGGGGTCTGACTGTGATCCTTCTGCTGCTCATGTTCCGTAGTGACCGGAGCCCCCTTCTAGCCTCTTCCCCCTCTTGCTCCCCCTTTTTCATCCCTTCCCCGACACTTACGTTGTTGCTGCTGCCTCACAAGGGTAACCGGCGGGGTAGGCTACGGTTTGGGGGCTGCGACTCCTTTTGCACACACATGCAATTAGTCAACCGCAAAATAACAAGTTGCCGTGTAAAGTGCCACGCCCAGATTGCGGAGGGGCAGAGGGGCGGAGGGGCGGTGTCCCGGCATAAACGGGGGATAGCTTAAGCTGCCGCGCATGAGATGTTAACAATTATCAAAGCAATTTGCTGAAAGGCCGAGGCAACCCCATCTCCAAGCCAAGCCCATGGCCATCCCATTTCGATTGCCCCAGCCTCATGTGGCATCCCCTCGAAGTCCCCCCCCGCAGTCGGGGCACGCACGCACACTGGAACGGTCCGGAATGAAGTTCATAACAATTACTTGGGGCGTAAACGGGCACAAAAGATACATTCGCATCCGAAAGATACATTCTGCAATTGCTGCAAATGACGCTCGACGGCCCTCCATCGGAATTCGTTTGCTGAATCAGCTGGAAAGGTGCGACGGTACGACTGGGTACTTTATGTCCAAGACACGTGCAAGTGCAGGACCAAGGACTAAGGACATCCCCAACCTTTGGGACTCCCGACTCCAGCCGAGTGCGTGTCTGAGCATATGCAAATTGTCGACAACCCATGGGGCAATCATTCCGAATGGCCATCCGTCCGTCCATTCGTGGCAATCGCAATTTGCATCCCGCCCTTTGTTTTTATTCGCCCGTCGGGTTTGGCACGGCCAAGTTAATGAATGCGGCGGGGATTAGTGACTGGCACTGGGCTATGTGGCTATATGTGCTATTTACGGGCGTAGGATAAATAAATAAATGCCATAAGTGAGCCCGCCGTTCATTCAGTTCATTAATGAATATAAAATCAAGTGGAGAGCAGAGCTGTTGGGGTGCCACAATAAAGGTTAACAACTGTTTCTTATAACGTACAACATATTTATGGGGGTGGAATAAATTATAAATTATATATTTATCCCATAAATTAATATAAAATTAAGTGGCGAGATCAGACTTGGCAAATTATACATTTCTTTTATGCTTTATGCCCAAAGAGCGTAGAATAAATTAAAAGGACCGCTGGCAAACTTCCTTAATGAATACAAAAGTAATAAATAAGTTTATTTGGCGGGGTAAAATGCTCAATAAAAATCTATGGTACTTCTTATATAATATATGGGCTGTTTATGGTGCCTAAAATAAATAAATGCGCTGATCCAAGTTCCCTACTTAACTTAAGGCATATACATCTAAGGTTCAAGTAAGCAAAGTTTTTACAGAATAATATGTTATGTTGCAAAGGTGTGATAAAAAACACAAATACTCTGTTGAGTAAATAATATTAAACTAACTAATTGACTTGGTAAATAATTTAAAGCGTTCTGTAATTGGATATATATATATTTAAGTTTTATATATTAACAGAATTCTTTTCTTAAACTTCCCTTCCCTAATATTAAATTAACTAACTATTTGGTAAATAATTTTAAGCGCTCTGTAATTGGATAAATATATATATATATATTATATATTAAAAAAATTCTTTGGTTTAATTTTTCTTCCCTAATATTAAACTAACTAATTGACTTGGTAAATATTTAAAGCGTTTTGTAATTGGATATATATATATTTAAATTTTATATATTAACAGAATTCTTTTGTAAAAATTTCCCTTCTTCTCCGCTTGACTTTATTTAGCCTGAAAAATATATTTATATATACATTACATTATATATTTAAATTTATATATATTTAAATTTTATATATTAACAGAATTCTTTGGTTAAATTTCCCTTCCCTAATATTAAACTAACTAATTTACTTGGTAAATAATTTAAAGCGTTCTGTAATTGGATAAACATATATATATATTTTATATATTAACAGAATTATTTTGTTAAATTTCCCTTCCTTAATATTAAACTAACTAATTGACTTGGTAAATAATTTAAAGCGTTCTGTAATTGGATATATATATATATATATATTTCATATATTAACAGAATTCTTTTGTACAAATTTCCCTTCTTCTCCGCTTGCCTTTATCTGACCTGAAAAATATACCTATATATACCAATATTACCTTCCCTGTTAAATTGTAGAAAAAACCCATTGCCAGGATATGTAAATCCTTCAGAACTCACACCGACGGTGAATGCACTCACAGTGTACAGTCGGCGCCTGAATTATTCACTGTCAGCTTTATCGGGCGGAGTCCTCGGAGAGCGTTTTGTCCTGCGGTTTGCTTGGACCCTTCCAGCTTCCAGCTGACTCTGCCCCTCGTCCCGCAAGTGTTACATTTCGCACATGCCGGAGCCTGCGGGGAGGTGGCGCGGGAAAACGGCGACAGGACGAGGGGGAAAAAATTATGCTGCGTGAAAAAGTTTCTGGCTCGACTCAAAAATGGGCGACACCTCACGTAGCAGGTCGTGTGTGTCTGCGTGTGTGCCGGGACACGTTTGGTGTGTTGGCCATGTTTACGAGTCCTTGGGGCCCACTTGATCAGAAGGAGTTGCCTGGGAGTTGTTCCAGCATTTGTCCAGCTATCTAAGAGTCCTGCTGCCTCCTGTTACCCCTGATACCTTACCCTTAGCCACTATTGGGCCGCCAAGGAAGCCGAGTTGGCCCGAACTAACCACTTAATTAATTAAAAAGGCGCCTTCATCTCGAATCAATAGCTGGGTGAAGCCCATAACCCGTCTCCTCGAGGAGCGGAGCAAGGTGCGCTTATCGGAGCGCACAAATCACCGGATCCATAATGGAAATGTCCCTATATAGTGAATAGTGCTTGGCTTGGCGGCGGCACCAGCAGCTCATGTTAATTAGAAAAGTGTGCGGGGATCTCTCCTCCGGCCATGGAAAACTCTTTTTATCAAGTTCATTAATCAGCGTGCCACGAAATGGAATTCAAGTTCGAGGCCCGGGCAACACACCTACCTACTACACTAAATATTAAATGGGAACGGGTCCCAGTCCAAGTCCAGAGAGTCCAAGGAGCTGTCCGATTGACCATTGAGTTTCGGGGTCAAAGCCAAAGGAGACCAAAGGAGCCAAAGTAACCGGTGAGTTGTAGATACAAGGAATACTCCTTAATGTAATATTAAGTGATTGAAAAACAGGGAATATTAAAGTATTTTTTATTCTATAAAATCAGTTAGTTAATATAGAGTCTAAGAATACTTGTATAACTTAAGATTTATTATCATACTTTTGCCAGTTAAGCCTCTCAACATTTTAAAGGTTTATTAAATATTTAAAAATATTTTCCAAAGAGCTGGCATATATATCATACTTATACCTAAATGGAGCTACCCTTTTTGTGACTTCCAGGGTAGCGGAAAGAACACAAGGAATTTGCCGTCGTAGATCCAAGGAATACTCCTTAAGTTAATATTAAGTGATTAAAAAATAGGGAATATTAAAGTATTTTTCATTCTATAAAATCAGTTAGTTAATATAGAGTCAAAGAATACTTCTAAAACTTAAGACTTATGGCCATACTTTTGCCAGTTAAGACTCTCAACATTTTAAAGGTTTATTCAATATTTCAAAGTGATATATATAGTGATAAAGATATATCATACTTATACCTAAATGAAGCTACCCTTTTTGTGACTTCCAGGGTAGCGGAAAGAACACAAGGAATTTGCCGTCTGCGTAAATCATAAAAAGCAGAAAACAACAAACCGAGCTCCAAGTTCAAGTGGTGGGCGTTATTTTCGGGGGCGTTGGGTGGGGTGGGTCCTTCTCGCTCTGGATGGGCGTGTCCAATAGGCTTAGAGGTCCTGACGTTTGATCAAAGCCCTCGGAATTATGAAAGCACCAGCGACCGCAGCGAGTTGGGGCGGCATGGAAATTATTTATCGCCCCCGCTTTCCCGCCAATTGTCGGCGTGGCCGTGTAGTTTATGATTTCGAGCGGCCACGCCTACCCAGCCTCCCAGAGGGAGGGGGGGTATCTGAAGGGGAGCCACCCAGCTAATCAGTTTGTCAGTTGCCTCCACCTCCGCCTCCGCCTCCGCCCCACTCGCGGCTTTGTGTCTAAATGCCGAGGCATATAAATCAAAACTGGCAAAATTAGTGGGGGGGAAGTGGCATGGCAAGGGGTTGCCTTCGGTGGGCCACATTATGTTATGGCCATGAAGGCTGGACCTACTGGACCTGTGTCTGCAACTCCTCCAAGCTGCTGTCTTTAATGGAAAAGCGTCGGGGGCGGAGCAGGGGAAGTGGGTGTGACCGAGGGAAAATTGATGAAGTAGGAACAACTATGAGCTGGCCATGAAAACTATGAGGGAATCCAGGCTGAGTTAAAGTTGGCGCCGAACTTCAGCATGTGCAACTTGTTTTGGCCTTAACTGGAACATGGCTGAAATATTTAAAGGCCACTAAGCAGCTTAAAACGGAAATTTATGAGGGACTTAAGCCTTCGGAAAAGGTCGAAGAAGATGTGCCTTTAAGTTAAGGGTTCATCTTGAAGATATCTCCATATCTGTGAACCTGATATCCCACAAAGTAGTGAGTTCTTCCTGTAATTGTGTACTCACTAATAACCTTTTAATTATAACACCTGGCTTGAGGTTCCACCTGCTCGAGTTGATTACAGACAGGGCGTGATTCACTGCCAAATGAGTCACTAAAGTGCAAAATTGATTGCTAGCGATTATCAAATTTGTGAAACACCTTTCGGAATATATATATGAGTTTACCTTAATTACGGGTATGGCAGGTGCGTATTTGGACCTGATTTTTAAGCATTACCTGGCCACCCCCTGGCTGGAGTTCACAGTCCCCCTTTCGCCGTTCAATTTCCGGCACCGCAAACTGTCGCGCTTTGTTTTGTTGGTCAGCAAAGCGGCTTTGGCCGCATTTAAGGCCAAGACCTACTACCCCCCCCCCTACTACCCTCCAGTCCACAGTGCTACAGCAGCCCCCGTTAAGTAGTTAATTTCGCTTTAAGCTCATGTACGGTCAATGTTTGGCCAACACCTTGTAATATCCGTTTAAGCTGCCTGCCGCCGACTGACTGACAGTTGGACATTTTCAGCAGGACAGGGCCAATTTAGCTACAGTTCATTGGAGTTCCGGGGGGGGAGGAGAGGGGTGGTGGAAGCCAAGGACCAGGGGAGGCTGCTCCGAGGAGGGGCAGCCCCACCAGCGGCGGCAGCAGCAGCAGTCAGTGCTCTAAACATGACTTATGACCAGTACGTGATGCAACATAAAAATGCCATTACATAGTGCGTGTTTCGTTGCTGCTCTGTTGAGCTCCCAGGACCGCCCTCCTCCCTCTTGCTCCTCCCCCTCCTCCCGCCCGGGATTGGCCATCCCCCTCCGGCTATCGCCTACTCGCTTTCACTCACTCGCGCGTCTCAGTCCTCTCTCGTCCAACATGACGTATGAGTGTTGCACGTTTGCCTCGCCATCCAGGCGACTGCCACTGACAGGATACGCTCCCCCCCCTTGGCAGGACTCCCCCCAAACAATTTCTCATCTGTTGTTGTTTACCTTGCCTCCCTCCCCCCCCCTGCGAATGCCACGCATTGTTTGCTTTATTAGTGAAATTTAATGTGAAGTCTATTGGCCCAGGGACGACACCAGCGGCAATCGAAGGAGCGGAAGGAACAGGAAGCAGGGACACAGGAAAAAATCAAAGTTTCACTATCTATATAGATTTTAATCAATATAATTGAGTCCCTATGAAAGACTTGTATTAGAAATGTCTTAGATAGAAGTACAACGCTTATAACTATATGCTTAAAATGAAGCATTTATTTGGATTTAACTCAAAGTTTCACTATCTATATAGATTTTAATCAATATAATTGAGTATCTATGAAAGACTTTTACTAGAAATGTCTCAGATAGAAGTACAACGCTATATATATATATATTTCGAGTTAACTAGTTAGTTTTCCCGGTGCTTCGTCAGATAGATGGGCAGTTCAATTTCCTCTCCCTCAATAGCAAAGGCCACGCCATATCACTCGGCATTTCATTAAAAAAGTTCGTTTTTCCAGCGATTTCTATTCGCCAACTTCGAGCATCGATAGGTGCAAATTACACAAAAATCGGGGAAAGGATCTAAGTGGGATGTGGGGAAAGGTGAGGGCAAAGGGATAGTTCTACCAGAAGAGCCAGAAAGTTTGTTTTGTTTCCGTCGGTTCAGGGGGAGCAAAAAAATAGGAAGAACAACTTGTTGTTATTGCTGTTGCTGATTTTGTTCAGCTAAACGTTGGCTCTCAATGAGTCTAGACCCTAGCGGGGGCTGCCTAAGAAATTTAAGTAATTTATTAAGTATTTATTTTAATTAACAACGTGGGACTAAAGGTTATAGATCCTAAATAATATAATAATAAGGTGGAATGAATTTATATTAGAAATAAGGTCCTTTGAAATAATTGGTTGCAATAAATAATACAAATACTTTATTTAAGTCTCTAAAAGTACCCCTAAAATCTAAAAATAGTTTCACCTGAACTTAGCAATTATTAATTTAAAAAGATACGGTTAATATATTATTATATTGATATATTACTAAATAATATATACTAAAGGTTATAGACCCTAAAGGCAAAATGTAAGGTGGAATGAATTTATATTGGAAATAATGTCCTTTAAAATAATTAGTTGCAATAAATAACAAATATAATTTATTTAAGTCGCTAAGAAATACCTCTAATATCTAAAAATAGTTGTACCTGAACTTGGCAATTATTAATTTAAAGAGATACGGTTAATATATTATTATATTGATATATTACTTAATAATATATACTAAAGGTTATAGACCCTAATGGAAAATGTAAAGTGGAATGAATTTATATTAGAAACAATGTCCTTTAAAATAATTAGTTGCAATAAATAAGAAAAATATATTAATTAAGTTGCTAAGAAGTACCCCTAAAATCTAAAAATAGTTATACCTGAACTTGGCAATTGTTAATTTAAAGAGAAACGGTTAATATATTATTATATTGATATATTATTTATTGTGTTGTATGTATATATTATTATTATTTATTTTGAATGGAAAATGTGTATTTTACAATAGTAATAGGCCCTCTAAAAATATATAAATCTAAACATTTGTATTTAGAAAGTACTTAATTTACTTACTAAACTAATTAAAGGCACTTTGCATTGCTCATTTGTTTTGAAACCCTTAAAGCTGCCCTCGCTGTGATGGTTACCTGCTAAAAACTTTGACGTTGCGGCAGAGTCAACGCTTAATGAGTTGCAATTGCTTGTTTAGAGTGCCCCGCCCCGTTTCCGCCCCTAACCCCTTGCCCCACACACACACACACACACACACACACATTTGGGCAAACTTTGCCTACGCAAAAGTTTGTTAAGTGCTTAAAGACACACACACACACGCACACACAGTGGAAAACACACGGCATCTAAGCGATGGGAGGGGGTTACGCAGCATTTAGAATTTGGTTTATGCAGCTAATTTGTTGCTGCCGCAACTAAATAGCCAATAAATCATGCAGTCAATCAATCAATCAGAGCCCCAGCGTTGTCCGCCATTCAAATGCAGATTCGTTTGCTGTCACACACGCAGCTACAGATACAGATACAGATACAGAGGCACAGGCAGATACAGATACAGATACTAGAGCTAGATGTCGACACAGATATTCAGAGTACAGAGAACGCATTGTAATGATTTTGGAGTCAAGTAAGTCACAAGCTTTATTTTAAACTTACCATACTACTTATATTTACTTAATACTTATTAAATAAACTTACTTAACTTGAAAGTACTGGGAATAGCTAATGAAACTCTGATTGCAGTCGGGTAAGTGTTTTAAAACTATATTTTTATTAAAGACCTTTCCCTATTACATAATGTTTAATAATAAATATCATCAGTTCACTGTACTTAGGGCACACTGTAGCAGTGCAAAACGCAGCTGGAGAAAATAACAGAGTGGAGAGCATAGGAATTCAGGAATCCGCAGAGTCCTTTTTTAAATGCCTGTCAATGGCGTTCGACGATATAATGGAACAGGCCAAGGGAAAGGGTGAAAAACAGAAGGGAAGGGGAGCAGGGTGAGGGGCTGTTTGGCCAACAGGCCTGCATTGTTGACCCGCTGACTTTCGGTATGCCAATGTCGCCCCAAAGCGTCAACTGCATGCAGAGTGACAAGAAAGGGCCAATTGAGTGGTGAGGTTAGTTGAATGGCCAGCAGGGGGGCCAGCAGGGGGGCCAAAAAGGGGTTATAGCCAACACTAAATGACAGCTAATTGCTCGCTTGTCGACGCACAACAACAGCAGCAACGGCAGCCAAACTGAAAATGAAAGGGACAAGGAGAGACACGAAAGAGAGAGGAGACTTCAATAGGGCCCAAAAGAAGGCAACACTATATTTCTTTACCTGATATTGACTGGAGCAGCGGTGGTCCCCTCTCCGCCTGGTAGAGGAGAAGGACCAGCCCGCTCCAAGTTAGTTAAATTAAATGAATTCTTTTTTATCTTTATCTTTTTTTCTAATCTCTATCGTTGTGTATTTTTCCCCTAGGCTAATTCTTCACAGTCTTTGTTGTAAAAAACAAACAAGAAGCGCCCCATTCATTCTTAACTTAAAATATTTGTTAATAGAAATAAATTGCACAACATTTGAGTGTTTATTTAGCTAACCTGGGTTTTTCTTAATGGCATTTAATGATTTTCTATAAAAGCATTAATTAAAATGAAGCAGAAAGCTCTTCTTTATTTGTGAGAAAGAGTTCCCATAATTATTAGCTTAAATTATTGCTTAAACCAAAAGGTTAATCGACATATAATTTTCTTTTAAAATTAACACTTTAATTGTTATATTTATTCAATAATCAGGTGAATACAAATTAATTGTTTCTATTTGGTTATTTTTAGCCATTTCTATCTCGCAGCTAACATGGAAACTTGAGAGAAAAATAGAAAGAGTATCCAAACGACCTTTTAACATAAGCATACATTTGTTTATAAATAAATGGCATCAAGCATTAAAAGTTTAATTTAAAAAATAATACAAAAATTGTGTAATATATATAGAATCTTTCAAGTTATTTCCATATCGATGAGAACAAAAAAATATATAATAATCATATATATGGACTAAATAATAACAGAAATGGCAGTTTGTATTTGCAGTACTCTCATCTCACCCTGTGCATTTGATGAGAACCCCCAGAACCCCCCAGCTTAAAACACTAAACATACATCGCCGCTAAAATCGTAATTATTTAATAATAAAATATTGCCTTAAAAATGAATTGACCAAAAATTAGGATATAAAAATGCCGATTTAAGGACCCAAAAATCGGCATTTGATGTCTTCTGAAGAGCATAATTTGGCCAAAAATGGAATGACAGCCAAATGCCGCATATATTCGGAATCGCCGCTAAAATCTTAATTATTTAATAATAAAATATTGAAATATTAAAGTAAAAAATTTTTGGTCGATTTTTCAAAAAAATGTAAGGGGTTACGTCATAAAAATTTTCAAAAATTGAATAAAATTTTATTTCTGTTAATTCTTAAAGTCGGTATGCAGATTAATTAACCAAATAAAATCTAACAAAGAAAAGCTTTCCGATTTGAAATTAAGGTTGTTTTGGCCAAGTTATGGTTATTTTTATTTTTTTAGGACCCTAAAATCCGTATTTGATGTCTTCTGAAGAGCATAATTTGGCCAAAAGTGGAATGACAGCCAAATTCCTTTTATATACAGAATTGCCGCTAAAATCTTAATTATTAAATAATAAAATATTGCAACAAATTCGTCCCAAAAAACCTTAAAAATCCCTGGTTTACATACCAGGCGAACAGAAATGCTGAGAAGACGAACCCTGCGACTTAAAGTTTGCTAATCTCTGATTTCCCCTCTTTAGCGATCCGTTATTTCAGGATGATTTTTTCCGCAAGCTGAGAGAGCTCTCTGACATCAGAGATGCGCAAACAGTAGACCGCAGGGTACTCTTCTCAGCATTTAAATGAAATGAAAATAAATGTTCTAGCTGAAGCGTAATTTAAGACGATCTCGAAACAATCAACAACAACAACAACAAAAAATTCTAACAAATTCGTCCCAATAAACCTTAAAATCCCTGGTTTACATACCACGCGAACAGAAATTCTGAAAAGAGTACCCTGCGGCCTACTGTTTGCGCATCTCTGATGCCAGAGAGCTTAGTACGGAGGGCAATGCAAACAAACGGGCTCTCTCACCTTGCGGAAAAATTCAGGTCAGAGATGAGCAAACTTTAAGTCGCAGGGTACTCTTTTCAGAATTTCTGTTCGCGTGGTATGTAAACCAGGGATTTTAAGGTTTATTGGGACGAATTTGTTAAAATTTTTTGTTGTTGTCGTTGTTGTTGTTGTTGATTGTTTCGAGATCGTCTTAAATTACGCTTCAGCTAGAACATTTATTTTCATTTAATTTTAATGCTGAGAAGAGTACCCTGCGGTCTACTGTTTGCGCATCTCTGATCTCAGAGAGCTTAGTACGGAGGGCAATGCAAACAAACGGGCTCTCTCACCTTGCGGAAAAAATCAGGTCAGAGATGAGCAAACTTTAAGTCGCAGGGTACTCTTTTCAGAATTTCTGTTCGCGTGGTATGTAAACCAGGGATTTTAAGGTTTATTGGGACGAATTTGTTAAAATTTTTTGTTGTTGTCGTTGTTGTTGTTGTTGATTGTTTCGAGATCGTCTTAAATTACGCTTCAGCTAGAACATTTATTTTCATTTAATTTTAATGCTGAGAAGAGTACCCTGCGGTCTACTGTTTGCGCATCTCTGATGTTAGAGAGCTCTCTCAGCTTGCGGAAAAAATCATCCTGAAATAACGGATCGCTAAAGA
>VNKC01002151.1:0-66656 GCA_008042775.1 Drosophila pectinifera
TTAAAATCTGTTTTTTATGTCCTATTTTGTGGGACAAATCAATGTTAAAAATATTCATAACAATGTCAAAACAGCCTTAAATTCAATTTGGAAAGCAGATCTTTGTGGGTTTTGAAGCATATAATAAGACTGCATACTTAGTTTAAAAATAAATTTTTTGTCAATTTTTGAAAATTTTAATGATGTAACCCCTTTTAAAATTTTGAAAAATTGGCCAAAATTTTTATTTTGCATATTTTAATTGTAAATAAATAAGATTTTAACGGCGAATCGGACAGTATACGGCATTTGGCTGTCACTCCATTTTTGGCCAAAATATGCTGTTAGGAAGATACGTATTGTTGGGTCTTAAAATCTGTTTTTTATGTCCTATTTTGTGGGACAAATCAATGTTAAAAATATTCATAACAATGTCAAAACAGCCTTAAAATAAATTCGAAAGCAGTTCGGTGTTAGTTTTTTAATTATTAATAGTTTGTATATTTAGTTCAAAAATAAACTTTTTGCCAATATTTTACAATTTTAATGATGTAACCCCTTATAAAATGTTCAAAAAATGGCCCACAATTTTGTTTCCCATATTTTAATTTTAAATAATTAAGCTTTTAACGCTCAATCGGACTATATAGGACATTTGGCAGGCATTCCATTTTTTGATAAAATACGATGTTAGGAATACCTCAGGTTTACGCATTTTTAGGTCCTTAAATGGGGTTTTTTATGTCCTAGTTTTAGGGACAACTCAAGGTTAAAAATATTCAGATTTATTAATTACTTCAAAACTCACATAGAATTGCATTCTAAATAAAATTTAAGTCTGTTTTGCATAGCTATGAATGTTTTTAACATTGATTTATTAATTATGTTAAAACTAACGGAGAACTCCTTCCGAACTAAAGTAAAATTGTTTTCTCTAAGTTATGAATGTTTTTGAGGACTGCAGCAGCCGGCAGCAGCATTTATGACATACACAGAATGCTATGTGCGCCCTAAAAGAATGCTACAAAATATTCCAAAACCACTGTAAAAGGCATTTAGACCTGAAAGTATGCTACAAAATAATACAACATACGAGGTAGCGGGCGACTGCTTATGAAAATCTTAAGTTGCCATTGCAAATGAGCCTACCAAAAATACATATCTTCTTAAGAGCATAGTTTGACCAAAAATGCAGTGACAGCCAAATGACATATATGGTATATTTAGTTAAAAAATACATTTTTTGACAATTTTTGACAATTTGAATAATGTAACCCCTTATAAACTAAAAAAAAAATGGCCAACATTTTTGTTTCCCATATATTAATTTTAAATAATTAAGCCTTTAACGGTGAATGTCATTTGGCTGACATTCTATTTTTGGCCAAAATATACTGTTAAGAAGACCTCAGGTTTATGCATTTTTAGGTCCTTAAATGGGGTTTTAATATCCTTTAAGGACAACACTATATATAACACTATATAAGATAAAAGCTTAAAAATATTGATTACTAAGTCAAAACAGTCAAATTCCATTCGGAAATCAGTTCTGTGTTAGTTTTTAAGCAAATAATAAGTTTTCAAATTTAGTTCAAAAATAAATTTTTGTTTTAAAATATTCTTGAAACCAGATGTGGTTCTTTGAAATAGACATAATAGACTCTTGTTAACTATGTAAATAATAAATCATTTACTGATATCGTAAGTAGATCTGCATTTATTACTTTTCTATAGTGGCAGCGGTTTATGTATGTTGATAAATATTTACAGTTTTAATAAAAGTTTAGTTGGTTTCTTTCGGACCTTTTCTCACTCTTTTGCTGTTTTGCCTGGTGTCGAGAAGCTCAAAACACTTTTCTGTTTTTAAGGCAAAAGTTTTGTTATGGAAATGCGGCAAGTTCTTGGTACTGCACATATTTTTCTTCTTTCCATGTCGTTCTCGTTTTTTGCTTTGGTGTGAAACTTTTAAATATGATTTTATTATTGCTGCTGCAAGTTGTGAGGTTTTTATTTGGTCAGCTCGCAACTGATTTGGCAAAGTTGTTGCCAAGGGATTTTTAAATAAAGCAAGCTACTGTTTCTGCCAAGAAGAATTCCAAAGGACCAAGAAGACGACCAAATCGTTTAGGCGCCCTTAAATCAAGTCATAGCTCTCTCTGATTTCTATACCCTTGCAGGGTATTATAATTTTGGTCACAACTTTGTTACGCTTTAAAGAAAACTTTGCGAATTCATTCTTGTTCATCGTCCCAGGTTGTACGATTTCTGTGCTATTGCTAAATTTAATATCCTTTTAAATTTATATATGAAGATCCAGTGTAGATTTAATTATATATGCAAGAGTAAGAAAATTGCGGCTTGCGGAATTTAGCTTCCTTTCTAGTTTCCTTTTTTTTTGGGAAGATTTTCTACTTAAATGCATTTGGCGTTCGTCGGTCTGAAGTGGTCCAGCTGCCTGTCTCCTCCCATTCTCCGTCTATGTCTGGCTTCTGAAAACTTTCACCGTTGACTTTATTCCGCGAGGGTCCTCTAGTTAAATTATTATAATGATTTACGCTGAAGTAGCTTTTTTGTCATCTGCTTGTAATGAGCGGAGGTTGAGTTAGTTCGTGTGCATCCTAAAATACTTGCAGATGTTTAGCAAATTAATTCCTTTAAGTTAAAATGAAGAAATAAATCAATAAAGAGTCTTAATAGACCTTCCCTTGGTATACTTTTATGTCAGTTTATTAAGGTAGGTAAAACTTTGAATTAAGATATCTGAATCTTTAGGCGCTTTGTGATTATACAAATTCTCAGCGCTGTGATACATTTTTCGGGAGTATAGAAATACCATTTAGGTCAGCTACAGTGCAGTTCCAAAAGTGGTCTAGTATAGAGCTTTTGACAACTGTGAGCTTTCAAAATCCCAGGGTTCTAGAGAAAAACAAAGGAGTGATTTGGATTCAGATTCTAATTTCTGTTTATGACACCTGCTGAAGAATAAGGTTATCGGGGTTTCAGGGACCCTTTTGGTATTTAGTACGTGCTCTTAGCCTTTTATATCTGCACCTCACACCAGAAGTTCACCAAAAGTTGACTTCACTGGCACATTTGTCCTGTAAACTTACTTGGTGGTCAGGCCGGCCCTTGGCAAATACGTCTTCATCACTCGCACGCCCATTCAACGTTTCTATTTTCAAGTGCCGAGATTGGCCCACTTCAGAGCCGCTCCGTGTTTGCTTCAAGACAGTTACAGCGATGTGTTGGCCACATTTCACTCTCGGCTAGTGTGAAGTGCCATACAGCTTCATACCCCGAGTGATTCTATGTTTTATGAAAGGTGACATGTGGCAACTACAGTCGTGGTCTGGGTACATGCCCGGTCGGCCGACCTGGATCTACTGTGGGCCCATTGCAGTGTCACTTCCACTGGTGTTGGGTAGCTGCTGATGGCAAGTCTCAGTGTGTGTGGGTGTCCTTGTGGTTTCTACTGCAACATGTTGGGAATTATTATAAACTCAAGTGGTTTCCAAGTGTGTCATCCGTTATTGGAAATGTATTGTTCAACTTGAACTAATTAAATTAATTAAATTGAATTGGATTGTATATTAATAATGCTGATATTTAAAATGTGTATAAATGCTATAATTTAGATATTTTTTAGGCAACCATCTTGAACTGAAATCTCAATTCATTACCGTATTGTAAGAAACGGGAAAAGGGACTTTGAGTAAGAAATGACCAAACTAAATTTAAATTCAAAGATATTCTCACAAGATATATTTATGCATATTAATTTTGGTTATGTTATTTTAATTGAATAAAACAAGACATAGCAAAGCTACAATTACCTTGTAATATAATTATTTAATTTGCTAGCTCTTAATCTAAATGTCCTAGGAGTAAGATCAAAGCAGCATCTTAATTTCCGCTTCAGAAAACTTTAGCATCAGTGAATTTTATATCGCATATTAATTTTATCTCGCTATTGGTTTTTTTATTTGAATTAAATAAAACAAGACATAACAAAGGTACAATTACCTTGCTATATAATTATTTAATTTGCTAGCTCTTAACTTAAGTGTCCCAGGAGTAAGATCAAAACAGCATCTTAACTTCCGCTTCAGAAAACTTTAGCGCCAGTGAAAATTGGCCTTATTTTCTTCAGTTCTGGATCCGCTCCAGTTCAAATCTCAGCTCACTAATTTATGCTGCGCCGGGAATGGCAGCTAACTTAATTTTCAGTGCAATTTTTCTTGGCCAAGTCGCAAGGCCCTAGACCAAGGACCCAGAGTATCGCAATCTGGAGCGGCAGAAAGGCGCCGACAAAGTGACAAACAACTAAGAGAAAATCGCGTGCGTGACGCGTGGCGGGAGCATAAAGTTTGTGACACGTTTCCCCAGTTGCATTTTGTTTTTATTTTGGCCGGGCAGCGAGACCTGGTGCTAAGGAGCCGGAAGGTTCGCAGCCAATGGTGATGGTGACACTTACAGCCGCGTTGCATACTTTCGGGCGTTATGCAAGTCACGTTAATTCCGGCAGCCAACTGTGAAGGCAAAACAAAAACAAGAACAAGAACAGGCCAAAAACCATAATAACAGCAACAACGCAGGGCTGGGAAGTTTTTGCCACTTTCAAAGGGTCTTAAGAGGTGGACGAGGCAAATCAAAATGTTCAGCATACTTCGCGAATTACTTATGTATGTTGGGTTCCTGTTTTGGCCAGCTATTTTAGTTGGAGGAGTCCACAAATTATGCCAGCACCCTTTCTAGCGCCTTGCCGGGGAGGAGCTCATTAGGCGTGTTTATATAATATAAATTAGCTTAATTTGAAAACATTTTTTGATGCCAAAACTTTGCCTGTCTTTTCAGCAGCCAACTTCTGTCTCGGCTAATTTATATGCCCGTTGGACACTCCCGCGTTGGCCAAAAAGTTGCCGCCAACTTCCTCGTCTCCTGTTGCGGGTTAATAAGACGGCGACCAACAAATTGCCAACATTACTCTTCCCGCCGAAGGGGCGGCGGGCCAAGGCGGGGCGGGGCAGTTGGCGGTCGGCGGTTGGTTGCAAATAGACATTTGAGTGTTGTACTTGGCTTCGCCCGCAAGCAGGCCGTCTTGCTTTTTTGTTGACTCTTTCGGGATGGGCTGATTCAGTCTTTGCAAGTGTCAAAAGCGCAGGCAATTAATTTGGCCTAATTAGACTCTTGGCTGGCTGCTTGCCCGCTTGACTGAGCCCCCCGCCTCTCACCTCCCCCACAATCCACCAGCCCCTTGCTGCTGCAGTTTTTGTGCCTCTCCATTCAGGTTGGGGCACAAAGGATTCCCAGCCTGTTGAGCGATTTACGGCTCAGCGGAAAAGAGTTATTCGAGGTGGGTTGACGATGGCGGGGTCAGAAGCGGAAAGTTTTACGGAATACTCGTAAGTCAAGGGGTAACACCACTGAAGGTTTCGGAATAAATATTCAAAGCTATACATTTTTTAAAAGCCACCGAGTGTCATAATGCAATGTTGGTAAGTCTCTAAGAAATACTATTACAAGTGCTATGGGTTGGTTGTCTCTAGGAAACACTATTTTAAATGCTAATGTACCTGTCAAATAATTACTACTTGAAATAATATAATTACTTATGAAATATTTTCGCAATATTCAATATTACGAAATAGCTTTTGTAATGTTTTCAAAGAATATATGTCTGAGATCTGGATATCTTTATTAAATCTGCTCAAAAGAGCGTGTCTACAAGCATTTTTATGAATGTTCTGTTTCCCCAGGCTTAATACTGATGATTTAATTTTAGGCAAATATTTTGAAATAAAATATTTCAATTATACATAATTATGGAGTTGTTATCATATATTAAATGTATTTAATTGAAGCTTTTAGTAAATACTGTGGTTCTTCCTCCTCCGATTCTTAACACTCGTTAAAGATACATATATATCGATTTATTATCGGTATTGCTAGAGGTTTTGAGATCTGATAGCAGTGTGGTCTTTTAGGAGCCTACAACACTACTGAAGGCCGCAAATGATGATGATACTACCTATACATTATTTCAATGAAGCGGCTTTTCTTTTCGAATTTATTTATATTCGCCTTGCTTTATATTTTTCTCGAGCCTATTTGCAAGCACTTTAAAATCTTGTTGTATTATTATATTGTATTTTTAAAGACCAGTAACTCGAGCCAACTGCTTGAAATCATCCGTAGAATGTTCTCTACTCTCACAGATGTTTTTCAAAGTTTCTAGCATCTGCCGACCGCCTTCTGCGATGTCAGATGCACTTAACCGCCTTGGAGTAGCTATCCATGGCAAGATGCATCCCACCCACATGCGGAAAACTTCAGCAGAAACAGTTTCAAATGCCTCTGGGCCAGGCCATAATTTGCTTAACCACTTTTGCCAATGGTCGGTGTACCCGTTGCCCAGTTTTCAGCCCGCGCCCGATCTATCTCTTGGTCTCGCTTGGCCGAGGGCCAATTTCTTTGCCGCCGTTCGACACCGGCCGCTTATATAATAATTTTGCAGCATAATTTATGGGCGGCAAAAGTTTTCTGTGGCTGCCCAGTCGAACAATTGCCACTATAATGTTGTGGGCTCTTCTTGCATTTTACATTTTATTCGAGCCAAAAAATGTTTGTTGCTCCGCTCCGTCCAGGCGTGAACTATGCGGTCCAGCCATCCTTCCGCCGCATCCTTTCATGGCCCTGTTGCCATAAATTCAGGCTGCTCTGCTTATCGAAGGGGGACATGGACGTGGACATGGAAAGCAGGACCCGACCGAAAGAACTGAATGGCATAACAAACGTCAAAATTGATTTCAAATTGCATTCTTCGTTGGGTATTTCCCAAATAATGCGGCAAACTGGGGCAAAGGGAAAAGGCTGCAAAAATACATTTTTAGTTTTGAAAATGTGTAGTAGCTCCTGCAAGGTTCAGGCACGGGGATTCTTCGAGTGAGATTGCAGTCCACAACTTAAAACAGAACTCATCGAAACGATTAAGATAAGATCCATTATGATGGATCTACGAATTGCGCTAATCAGGCGCACAAGCTTTAAGAATATCAATTCGGTTTTTTAAGTAAGGGTCTGTCACCTGTCTTTTCAGGTGCAAAATGCAGCACCAGGGATTTATGAGCATTATCTGTCTGACACGTCGCGTAAATTGCTAAAGAACTTGCACATCTGACCGATATGGATGTATGTTTCACCCTTAATTACGACAGATAAGCGGTGTTTGTTGGTTTTGAAATCGGAGACAGGTGGAGCCTTATCATTCAAGAGCAACCGAAGGAGCATTCGATATGTGGCAATATTCAGCTACGACGGCTTGCTCCAAACAAGCGAAGATAAAAAGTGATCACTGCGCGGTGGAAGTGTGACTCACAAAGATACAGATACAGCGGCAGCTGCAGATACTTGAAAAAGCTAAAAACGTGTCATGTGAGCAATCAAAACAGAACTCCACAGCCGGAGAGAGAGAGAGTCAGAGAGAGAGAGTGGTGGGTACAGTGGGTGAGAAAGAAATAAGATAATGTAGAATACGATGTTACAAATGGATATTTAGCCAAAAGTACTGTCTATAATGTTGGTTGTCTCCAACTTGGAGGGCTAAAAGAGTGGCTGGCTCGCCTTTAGAGGGAACTGAATTTCTCTCTCTGTGCTGCTCGGGAGAGCACGGGAGAGGGAAAGCTCGGAAATCAACAGGTAATGTCTGAGCGCCCCTTTGAGCCGAGCTTCTCGCTCTGAGCCAACTTGTGTTGCTTCTCCCACTCGCCTGTGTGTGTGAGCGGGCCTAGCGTGTTTTTGTTGCTGGGCGCGGCTGCGGCTGCGGCGGCGGCAGTTCGACGTGAACCCGCGAGCGGCCAACACGTATCCGGCGCGTTGTGCAGCGGCACAGCAGCAACAACAACGAAACGATAATAGGCAGCGCAGCGCAACTGAAGTGTGAATTCGAATTGAGGTTATGTAAGGCCAAATAGCCCAGCGCGAAAACAAAACGCATAAGCAGCTGGCCGCATTAGTCAGGCCACACGCTCGTCTCGGCCCGAAAAGTAATTGCCCCAGGCACGCGCTCCAAGCAGCAGGAACGGGAAGGGGAAGGGAAAGGAGCATTCCAGATGGAGGAGGCCAAGACGCAGGCGCAGGCGCAGAGCCATCCGCTGGAGGATGTGGCCCTCAACGAGAGCGACGAGGACAGGCCGACGGCCAGACCCAGGAACTGGGTTAAGTTCGACGACGAGGCGGACGGCGGCGAGAAAAACAATAACAGCGATGCCACACAGCCACCGCAGCAGCAGCAGCAGCAGCAGCAACAACAAAACAAGTTAGCTCTGCCGCCGCCGCCGTCGGTGGTGAGCAGCAACAACAACAGGAGGGCGCGCTCGCGCAGTCCCAACGATCCGTCGCCAACAACAACCACACCTGTCCAGGTCAGTTGCTCTCCCGTTATCTCTCGCTGGCTCGCTCTCCCTCTCCCTCTCCATCTCCGACTCGCTCCCCCTGGCGACGCAGCGGAACGCATTCCAATGCACGCCAGGCCCTTGTCGCCCTCTCGCTCGCACACCAGTTTGCGGTACAGGCAGCCCTCGAATGAATGAAATCTAACTTTTCACGTAAAGAAATCATTCAAAAATACCTAAGTAATTCCAGTCAGAAGTCAAGAATTTTATATTGTGTAATATATTATGTATAATTTGAATAATTATAATAGAAATTATACATTAAAACATTCTTGACTTCTGAATGTTATAATGTACATTTGAATTATACTATTATACTGCATAATTTGTATAACTTTAATATTGTGTAATTGCTTTGAAAGAAGCCAAACTTCTACTTCATTATCAGTTTCGGACAATTTATGATGAATTTCATCCGTATAATGCTGGCATTAGCTTAAGCTTTTGCTTTAATACTTTCATTACCATGATTATAACAATACATATACATATATATATTGAAATATATATTGCTATATAAATATTACTATATTTCAAATTGTAAAATTATAAGGTATTTCCTTTTTATGATCCCACATATTTGGAAGTTTATATCGTCTAACTTTAGCTATATTACTGTTTAGTAATAATCTCCAATTTCAAATATTTTGATTAGAATCCGCTCTGTCCAGTCTCACCTGTACCTTTGCTTTGAATGGAGTTGTTATGTGAGGTGGCTTTGGTTTTTTAGCTTTCTTCTGCCTGAGTTTTAGGACGTTGCACGCATGACAAACGGGTCGGGTCCCAGCTGAGAGCTGGAGTCGAAACGGGGCCCATCCGGTGATCAACTCTGACTCAGCTCACCTTCACTTGACTTGTTTTTGGACGCCGACACGTCACAAGAATTCCGCTTAAAAATGTGTTCCTTCCAAGAGAAAATGACCCTCATGATTTCGATTAGTTAACATTTCTCTTAGAGATCCCCAGAAACTTAATCGCTTTTGTTTATATCACGAGACTGCTAGAATATCAAGAAAAGTAAACAAAATATGAATTTCGCTGAGAGCATACCAGCTTGCTACAGATAGCTTGTACTTTTTGTACTCTTCAGTAAATATTTGTTGTTTATTTTCTTATAACTGATGTTTGCTTGCCGGTACTAACCGCAAACGATTCGATTCGATTCTTAGCCTTGAATCATTTATTTATAAAATTAAATAGTTCTTATTTGCCAGTAAATGGGTTCATTAAAGCAAATTAATATGGGGGACTAGACTCGCTGCAAAAGTGTCTAATTTTTAGAGCCGCGTTAGCTAATTGTATCTCAATTGTGGAATTTTACGGTTTACCTTACTTATCAGCATCTAATAAATGACACTATCGTTCCTTGAATATAAATATAAAACTACCGAAGTAATCTCTGTTATGTTTGCCATAAATGAGATAACACAACTTGTGGACTAAGGTTATAGTTCTAAGTTCTACTTAGAGATAATTAAAATTAAAAAATAACGACTGACTTAACGACTCAATACGTGAGCATTGATTGGGCCTGAAAGCAAAACAAATAAACATGATCGCATTTGGTGGCTCGGAGGCAGGCACATTTTGAGTGGATTGCCTTGACGAATCTATCTTTGGGGTGGGGTTTGTCAACGGAGAACGTGCCGGGCTCATTGTATTTGGTTAGATTTGCAGTAAAAAGCTTACATATGGGTACAGATACAGTTTTTGCAATTTGTGCGCCTCTGAAAGCTTCAAAACTAAAACCAAAAATCAATAAAATTGATTTTCTTTGCGCATTTCCATAATTTTCTGGCACTGACCCTTGGCTCTGTGCCGCCTTAAGGCCAAGACCAATGCATTATTTACCCATTATTGTTGCCTCTTCACAGCGCCCGACCGTCTCCTCGACCACAGCTGCGACTCCGGGCGAAGTCCAGGCCTCTTCCCCGGATGTGGCGCCCGCTGTCCTGACAACTGAGAGCACGCACGTCAATCTGAGTGCATCCGGCAGTGGCGTTGTCAGCGGCAATATTGCCGGCGGTGCCAGTGCGCCTCCAAGTGCGAGTGGCTCTGCTCCGGTGTCCGCCCGACATCCCCCGCATCTAATAAACCAAAAAGCGTCCGCAGCCCCCTCCGGACCGCAGACTGCAGCGGCGTCTTCCAGCCACCATCACAATGGCAGCGGGGCCAACGGCACAGGAGCCGCCCAGCCAGTGGACCAGGGATCTGGGATGCGCACGATAGAACTGTCCACGGGTCGCATCCGCGAGGGATTCGGTGAGTGACTGTCAGGGAGCCCAGAGTCCCTTAAAGACTAGGAATTGGTTAACATTGAGGTCTAAAGGGATTCAGAATTCAAGTGTAGCAAATCAGAAATATTTGTACCATTTTATTGACATATGGTATGAATGAGTAGATTTTGTCATATCTGTCAGTCTATTAGTAAGCAAGAACTGATCTCAAGCACTACAATATATATATATGTAGTAAAAGCATTTTAAGATAGAATGTAAGATCATGTAGAAATTATATCTCTTAAGAACCTTAATCTTAATCGTTGTCCGAATTTGATGAAATTTAAAATTAAAGTTCGCAAACTGCGAGTCATAAGCTATAACTTCTATAATTAGTTTTTAAAGAGATATACATGTATTTATCTTCAAAAACATTAATGATATGGTCAGCTTTATGGTAGCTTTATAAAATAGTGGGAAATAATGGTCCGATTCTAGCCATTGAGACAACCAAGTGAATAAGGTATATAAATAAAATATTTACTATGTAGTTGTCTTAAACCAATATATTAAAATATCTTCTGAAGTATGCAGCATAAGTAGATAAATGTATATTTGCCGTAAACGCCCTTGCTGGCTTTGAGGTATTTCTGTTTACATAGATAGACAGACTAAATCAGAGCTAAATCTTCAAAGTATTTCATATATTCCGTAATATAGGGTTTCAAAAGATACTCCCTGTAACACAATTTGTAACAATCTAGTACACCTTTTTTTATGAATGGATGAATAGAAGACAATTAATTTATAAATACTTTTAACCTATAAATATTACCTCTGCTTATTTATTTAATGATCGATTGTTAAGTTTTCCCTTCATTATTGAAACTTTCTCTGTCTGCCATCTACAGCTAACGGCGATGTGATTGTGACCCTTCTGCCGGCCAACACGAAATGGCCGTGGATAACGCCTGCCATCTTCCGGCCGGAGCTGGTGCCCGAGGAGCTGATGGCTCAGGGCCTGACGGTGAGTCCGACCCGACAGTCCATCCTGATCACCGTGTATTACTATTTCGATTCCGCCAGCTCACCGTGGAGGACTACGTGAACGCGATGGAGACGCTGGTGAACGACTACCGCTTCACGGTGTACAACATCTGCTACAAGCGCATCCTGGTCTGCTGGATACTGTTCGCCTTCACCGTCCTGCTGGCGCTGCTCTTCTCCGGCCTGCAGGGCGTGGCCCTCTTCGCCCTGGGGGTGGGCTGGCTCTTCCTGAACGCGGCGGCCATCTTTCTGTGCATGTGGGTGAAGCTGCGCCTGTCGCGCGGCCTGGAGAAGTGCTTGGCGCGCGTGAACCGGCAGCTGGTGCGGCACAAGATCCTGCTGGTGCTGGACGACCGGGGTCGCATCTCGTGCCACAAGGTGAACCTCTGCTTCATGTACTTCGACGCCACGCAGTGCGTGAGCTTCCTCAACGAGTTCCTGGAGCACACCGAGCAGACCGGCGGCGAGGCCATCAAGGCGGGCTGGGAGGCGAAGCTGGACATTGACCTTAACGACATCGTGATCCAGGGCAGCCAGCCGGTGCGAATGCCCCGCAAGGAGGTGAGACACTTCTTATTTTCTGACTCTCGGGTTTCCCTTCGGAGCGGGTTGTTCTTCAGAGTAGTAGTAGTTGACCTCATCACCATCTCGCAACCCAAACCCCTCTCTTTCGATCACTCACGCACCTCATGATCCAATGTCTAACTGCTCTCCCTAGGCCGTGGCCCAGGAGCTATTTCTGAGCTACCTGCAGCGCTGGGGCAAGGACTTCCTGCGCCGCCGTCTCGACTGGACCGTCCAGGAGGCCGGCGTCCACGAGACCCCCCGCCATCTGCAGTCATCCATCTGCCCGTGTCAGTACGAGGAGGAGTTGTTGCGCAACAAGATCAAGACCAGCCTGCAGCACCGCCACTGCTGCGGCATCAACTGCATGGGCTGCTGGCTCTAACCATCGATATGTAATCCTGAAATGTCCTTTTCTTTGGATTAAATTGCTGAACGAAAAAAGGAAATGTTTCTTTTCTAGTACGACCTCGAAGTATGGAGTACCCTGGACGAAGAGGGCTAGTCACATTTAATATAAACATTGAACGACAGTTTTCCCAACATATTTAATGATTTGGCACTTATATCTGAAGGCAACAATTTCAAACAATATGTAAAAGCAATTTTTGTTGTTCTTTTTGAAGAAACAAGAATATTCTGTACATGATTTTGTAAAGCATTCATATATTTGATTTGTATAGGTCTACCATTAGAAACCCTAAGCTTTGTTTTTGCTCTCAGTTTTATTATTAGAAGTACATTCTCGTTACTTTTCTTTCTCTGATATATAATACATTTGTATATTTCTATCCTTCATATAAACATCCTTCATATAAACATTATTTAGCAAACCCAAACATTCACTTGATGTTGTTGTCTTTGAAAAGAACTTAGGGTTTTAATTACAAGTATTTGTTTGTATGTAAATTGAGCATTTCACAACTGCACAGCAGCCTGAAAGTATGCCGTACTCGGCCTAAGGGTTCCATCGTTTTACTAACCTGCATCCCACATCCAAACCATACGATTATCATAACAACCCACGTTGCTAACCCGACTAACGCCGCACCTGTCGTGTGCCCCGTGCCACATGCCATTTGCACCACATCCGTTTGCTCCGCCGTGTCTCATCTCCGCTCTCCCCCGAATCTCCGCAGGAGCGCGGCCTGCAGCTGTTCCTGCGCTACGGATCCCGGTGGGGCATGGAGGCCCTGAGGGGCCTAGTGGACGTGACGCCCCTGGAGCCGGGACGCCACTGCGGACAGTTCCAGTGCCCCTGCCAGTACATCAAAGAGCACCTGCAGTGCAAACCGCGAGGCAAGTTCAAGTGTTGCAATTTTGTGCATTGGGTGATGGCATCTGAGCGCTACGACAGCGACAGCTAGAGCTTGTTGAATGTTTGTGTGCCGTAACTAAATGAATTTACTGCGAGCCTTCCTAGAGGCTCTGCTCCAGACCTATGAATTTAGCCCATTTTCCTTAACCCAAACCGGGCGTAGACGCAGTCGAGAAAATACCAATAAGCTACCAGAAACACTGATCGGCCAGCTTCTACTCTATTATTGCAATTGATCACCTTTCTTTCGTTTCAGATGTTAGCCCCTAAGGCTGTGGCAAGGTTTGGTAGTTTTTGGTATCTCTCCTTCTGCTGACTCTATATTCCATATCTTTACTCCTTCTTCTGTATGCTAAATTAACCCTACAAAATGACTTAAAATTTCTGATCAAGCGTGTTCTCTTATGCTCCCAAAATTTTACACAAAACAGTTGCAATAAACAGCATTGGCCAAGTAGTTTGGACCCGATTCCCCTTGTTTGGTGGCTAGACAGTAAACTGGGTGTTGGCCCTACAAATACCTTAATCCCCACACCTTTACAGTCGAAGACAATATAAAACACTAAGCCGTTTCGATATTATTTTCCAATGCCGCATATTATTACCACACTTACCAAATGCAAGCGAATGAATTTCTAACTAGCATAAGTCTTGTAAATGATTGTCCTTACGTATTACTTTGTTGGTGTCACAAATAAATGTCTGTATGTGTGTTATTAATGAAGAGTCTTTTATTAACTTTCATGCGTTGCCTTATGATTCCATATGTTAACTCTCGTTGAACGCCTCTTACAGGTTATCCATGTGGGTGCATTGTCTATGGTTCGGACCCCAGTTTTCAGTATCGTTACTAGATATGTTGTGCCTCATTTTATCATTTAACCCAATTACCGGAACTCTGTGTGTGTTCGAATACTGCAATTTATAAAGTGATTATCATGTAAGGTATGCAAAATAAATAAAGAGTTCTTACGCTTTCAGTGTTCTTCCACGTCTCAATAAAAGCGGCAACTGCCTTAATATTTACCTAGGATTATATGCATTTCTAGTGCCATTTTTGAGTATAGTATCTATTTAGTTTATGTAAATTTAAAGATTGATTTTCTCTTGGTTGTGTAAATTACATTGGCTGCAACAAAGAGACGAGTCCCGGAATGTTGTGGGGTGAATAACAAAAACATGCGCTATTAACACCGCACAGTGCGTATCACAACTGTAACCCTACTAAGATTGAACAGGATATAATAACAATTATTCCATTAAGTGGGTTCTTTCCTCAGAGGATATTCAGCTATGTTGCACGCCAAAAAATAATCGGCCATATTTAATGGCCTTAAGTTATGAAACGCGATTTCCCCATGTGCAGGTTATGCATGAGGAGAGCTGCCATTCTTTTTATCCCACTTTAGGGTTTTTGTGGGCCGAGTGCCCGTTTATTGCATTATTTTTTATTGCATAATTCAACTTAATGTTTTGCCGCATTTTAGCCACATTCGCGTTCCGCAAATTGTGGCCAGAGTTTCGCCGGTGCCAGGGTCGCCCATTTGGTGGAGTTGCATGTGTAAAAAGCCATTAACACAGTGCTGCATTTCGGGACATTTCATTTTAATGAATTTCGGCCAGCTGAAGCCTTAATTTTAATAACATCTCTGCATTAAAAATAGGTGCGAGGAGCTTGTATCTTTGTTGACTGCACATTCCGAGGCCCAAGCTCGGGCTCTCGCAACGGGTAAGTACGGAGGAGGCGTTTCCAGTTTCCCAGTCCCACCCACTTACAATATGCCCCCCCGCGAACCCAACAGCATTATAAACAAAAGCCGATTTCGCGCTCCAATAAAACAAATTTAAACTCTTGCGGCAGAGGCGGCGTGTGGCCGGAATGCACCATTAAATTTGCCAAAACTCACTTGCCACGAAGCTCTCCAGCAACTCGTTAGCCCAACTGTACTCCAGTCCAAGGCGAGTCAAACGAGGTGCAGCCCCTGGCCAAAGGCATTCTGGCACCAGGGGCGCGTAAACTAATCGCAAACAAACAACACTCGCACTCAAACCCACTCGAACCCCACACAATCATTACGCTCATTCCCGAACCAGATCCGGGGCTCATCAAAGTTTTCCCTCCAGGCTGCCCTGGCTGCTGCTGCTGCTGCTGCTGCATTTTTCGGAAATTCAATTCATTTGTGTAATTTTCATTTGAATTACAGCCATCAAAAGTGCCATGGTGAGGGAAGGGGCGCCATTCCGGTGGGTGTGGCAGGCGTTGAAGGCCCGAACTTTGAGCGGTTTCAAGGAAGAATGCGAGTCTGGTTTCTCTGACGTAGAAATATATTTGTTTGTTGTTTTTGTGCTTTATAATTACTATAGTTTCTGTATTGCAGGCGCTCCGATTTACCATTAAATGTTAATGAAAGTGATTAGTCTTACCTTTTTTACTTCTATTGGTATTCACATAAGGTGGGTTGTGGTTCAATCAAATACTTACAAGAACACAGAAGAAATATCACTAAAACTCGTCTCTTATCCGCAGTTCTATCACGTTAAAAAATACCTCATCTGGGACTCATTTTTATAGCCATTTACCCACCATGCACTTTTCTACCAATTCGCTCAAAGTAACATTATAATTATTTTTTTAATAATAAAGTAAATTACAGTCTTCTATTAATCGGTAAGAGTATCCAAGGTATCCTCTATTGGCTATACCCAAATCGTTGTTATTTGTTTGTTTTCTTTTTTTGCTGTTGTACTTTTTTCCTGTCGACGCTGCCGTCGTCGTTTTTGCATTTATTTTGCGGCTAAAACTTTAATTGAGTTTTAAACCATTTTGCTGGTCGGCGCAATCCCCGCTTCCGCACTCACTCCGTCCGGATTGTTTATGCGATTTTTTCCAAGCTGAGCCGTACGGAAAGGGGTTTAGAGTTAGGTCCCAGCCTTTGAGTGATGAGTTTCGGCTGCAAATGTTTTTCTTTCTTTTTTAATTTCATTTTTTTCCATTCCTTCTTTCTGCGAAGCTTTACTTTACTGCAGTCAATATTTTTTTATATTTTTTTCTATAACATTTTTTTGAAATTTACAATAAGTCCCTTTAATGTTTGAGAAGTGTCGCTTATACAAAAAATATGGCAAATTCTTTGAGAAATGATAAAAAACTTGTATGTTAATTTAGATATTTCTCTCGTTAGCATAATAAAATAATTTTATAACCTTTATGGCATAGTTATATGCAAGGCACCAACACAGTCCGACGAGCCAAAGAGGACGCACCCCTTTTCGGCACACAGACACCGTTTCGCATACACTTACACCTCTAATAAATATGGCATTAAATCCTTTTTGACAACAGGCACCGGCGAGATACCGAATAGCGGAGCCCGGACCATCTATCATCATAAAAATAAACCGGACAGAGACCAACAGGAACGTGCTATCCGCCCGCAGCCCCTCTGGTGGCACCGAGGCATTAAACATGAAACCGTTGCAGGATCGCGGATGGGACGGTTGGCGGCGGCGGCGGAGAGTCTGCTCCGTTAGCTCCCTGGGCCACAATCAACATCATTAACGCGTGCTCTAAAAGCCATTTATTTAGTGGCCAATGCGGACAGGCTGAGCTATGTTAAAAATGCTCAGAGGCCGGCTCGCCTGCATTGAGTGTGGGAACTATAAATTCAACGCTTTTAGCATAATTGCCGGCGCATGTGCGTGTCGCTCCAGAGAAGCTCGAGCTAGAGCGTTATGATAAGTGGCCGCCAGAGGATGTAAGCGTCAACACTGGCGAACGTTAAGTTATCCCCTCTATCCGGCCATTACTCGTCCGAATCCTCTTGTTGGCTAACCACTCATATTACCGGGCCCGGTAATTGCCCGCCTTCCTCGCCGCCTGACCTTTATCAAAATATCTTACAGCTTAATAAACCCAGTTGGCCAAGACGCGGCTGGTGTTTAACCCTTTTATGACATCAGACACTCGAGAGGCGAACGGCTCTAGTGCTGGATATTTATCGCTTGTCTAATCGAAGCAAATCAGGCCAGGCAGGCAGGCACTGGCAATGGGCTCAATGGGGCGTATGCGTGATTTATGCGTTCCAGGGCTGTCTTAATTGCCGCAAATATGCGTGCAGGCCCAATGAAAATTAACATAACTCAAGTAAGATGGATGCGAGAGCGAAATGGCAGAAATATGAGTATATTAGTAGAATAAAAGGAGCACTTTTAAAAACGCTTTTATGCCAGACATAATTTGAATAACTACCTTCCGAACTAGCACACAGACTTCAGTCCTGCTCTTTATGGACTATTAACAAACAAGGAACTCAAGGGAAACTCAAACAGTAAATAAATATAGGTCTCAGGTTAAACGAAAAATTTAGGAGAATTTACATTTTCAGAGTTGTAAACTAGCACAGAATTGAGTTGCTGTAACTTTACTCAGCCCTGATTGAGCCTGGCTCGAATGTGCACCTGTTTGGGCCAACAAGTGTGAATACACATGAACACCGAGGCCCCATTCCACTCCCTCGCAGACATGTGCACAGAGAATGTCGTCCGCATTTGTTCTTCTTGGCCATTTTTGTTCATCTCTTCGTCGCAACGCCTGTGTTGACGCAGATTTAATTACAATGTTGGTGCGGCATTCACGTTTATGCCACTTGCAACTTGGACTGCGCAGCCGCCTTTATTGTTGCTGCATGTGTAAACAGCTCCTGGCAGGCGCGGAGCGGAGGAGTGGCACAGGGGTGCAGTTCGTCCTGGCGGGAGAGCTAGCTGCCTCTTTTGTGTAACAACAAATATCCTCGGCGCTGAGCAGCCACACATGTGGCTGACTCCACAATTCCCCATCGTTCCCAGTCCGCCTCGGCTGATGCTACTTGTATGCACTTTGCAAATTGAATTTTCCACTTGCATTCGTCCCAGGATCGGGTCACTCGCCGTTGTTGAGTAAAAACAAAAGGGACTTGGCGACGAACCTGATGGGTTTTCACTTCGCTACCTAGACCTATTTAAATCTTTTACCTTGCCACTCTAGACTTCGATGAAAGGAGTTTGACATTCAAATGAGGGCTATTATTTGAAAGTTTACCCTCCTAGCCCTAAAAGTACAAGTTTGCTTATTAAGCTGTGCGCAAGTCACAAGGTGTTTAGCACATATTTAATTTTCTTAATTTTATTCAGGAAATTTAAGAAATAAGGTTTTTTTAAAGATCATTCTGAATAATGAATGCAAATGATTACTAATAATTTCACTATTTAGTTGGAAAATAAGGATCCAACCAATTCGTTTCTTCCAAAATACCAAAAAATTCCACATTTTATAACATTTTAAATTAATTTCTTACTATTTTGGATTATATAATATTATTTGTTGTAGATGAGATGTGATGAGAGAAATGAGATGAGATGAGATCTCAGAGACGCTTGATCGGACCAGGCTTTCTAAATAATGTTAGAATGAAATTTAAGTGTAAAGATCGCAACTTCATATTTTACGGATTTATTTTTATTAGATTTATCTGTACTCAGAATGTTGCGAAATTTCTGTGATGACCCTTCATTATAGAGCTTTAAAAATTTGCTTCGTCTGGCTGTGAGTTTCTTTGTAAGAAAATATTTTTCCCGGGTATTTGTATACTTACTTCAAGCTATGATTTCAATTTTTTTTTGCAGGTACTTAAATAATTATTTCTCTAATATGCGAATAACTAGATTATCGGTTATAACAAATTTCGACTAATTAGTAATTGAGAAGCGTTAAAAAAGCTTAACTTACTTAATTAAGTATTATCATAAGTAAACGAATTGTGAAATTAATAGAAAAAATCACACTTAAAAGACACTTACTTTAATGGGAAGAAGTTGATATGCAAGGTCATTTCTATTATTTTACTAACCATTGTATATTGATGTTTTAAATTTAGCTGCAGTATATGTCATGAAAAACGCATAACAATGATATATCATAAATTCAGTAAAATGCAAATAGATGTATAGATGTATGTATATCTGACGCCTCTGAAAATTTGAGTACAATCAGAAGATAAAGATGGCAAAATAAAGTTGCAACCTACTTTCTCCATTTCGCTCGCACTCGTACTCACCCTATTAAAGTTTCGAACCTTGGTTTCAAACTGAGGCATCGAAAATTGAACTTTTTATTATAGATTTAATTTATTTGTTGAACATTTATTTTTAAAGTCGATATTAAAAGCATATCGGAAATAAAGCCTAGGAAGATGCGGCATTAAGCAGCGCAAAACTTTGGCAACCAGGTATCTCACAGTATATATGTGGCTGTTCCCTTGTCTTAAATAATATTTAAAAACACACTTACCCTTCAGCTCAGGACAATGAAATCCTATTGAGTTAAATGATGATGATGATAATGTTTCTCATTCGAACTGTTAGCTGCCAAGGTAGGGAAACACATGGAAAAGATGACAATGCGTCAGCCAGTTGGCCTTCTCGCTGGCACTGCTAATTGCTTGGAAATTTCGCTCATTTCCACACGAAGGAATTTCAAAATGGCAGCCGCAACAATTTCAGTAGATCTGTTGCATCCACTGCCACAACAATTTCTATAAACCAGCTGCAACAAAAGCCGAAAAAGGGGAAAATAGCTTTGGCCTAGTTTTTAATAAAGTTTTTGCTTGCTGCACGCATTTGTTCATGATTTTTTCCATTGTGGCCTGGTTTCTGTGTTCGTCTTTATTTTTCTTATCCTCTCGTATGTTCCTGAATATGTGGGCAATTACGAGCTATTCCAGGAGAGGCCTCATGGTGACTGAAAAGTTTATGCATTACATATATGTAAAAAGTAAAAATAAGGATATACATATGTCGATTCTGTAGAAAAATGATATTGTCGTTGATTCCACTCATCGATTTAAATCCGGCCCTGGACTCACCACCTGTATTTTATTTTATTCTTCTGCTTGGTCACTTGCGGAAAATTGCATAATTGTCTCCTGGTTATTTTCGTTGTCACGGAACAATATTTGGTTGGAGGATGCTTCGTCCCTGAAAAATAATTCTGTAGGCTGGGTTTCTTTTTGTTGTTTTATTTTTGCTGTAAACTTTTGCGTACATTTACATACAAATATGTCACATAGATATGCCACCTCTTATTCACATATATAGAGCTCAATACATGTATGCATATAAGAATGTATGGTATGACTAGTATATGTATATATTTTGTCTATGTTTATGTTTCATTTTTGTGAGCTTCTTACACAGGCTTAAATAAATAGCTCTCATTAAATGTCAACAGCAATTCGTTTTGTTCTTATTTGCCGATTGATTTTGGTTCCCTACACGTAAGGATATACATATTTTAATTAAGTAACACTTTAACATTAATTTCAACCGTTTTACTTAAATGTGTGGCAGTTATTTACAAATGTAAAATATAACCGAGCTATGATATTTTTCATTTATTTGTTTGCTTCTCTACTAGGCTTAGGCATAAATCGAAGTAGTCTCAGTTTATACAAATAGTTTTGTGTCCTATTTACAGCGGAGTCCATTAAATGTATTTAATACTCATTAATGCCTAAATTTCTGTAATATTTACATTCAGAAGGAGACTCACATTCCCATTAATATTGTAGACCACATGGGGAGTGAAAAGTAAAATAAATACTCATAGATATTCGATTTTGATTATTTTTTTCTCTAAACTAGAAATTAAATAGATACAATTTACTTCAAATAAATTAATAATCATTTTGTAAACAGTTTAATATGTTTTCGATAAGCGATGGGCCAATATCAATTATGCCGAGGGAGAGTTCTTTATACATCCAATAAATAAGTTAATTTAACACTTTTTACGGTTCACACTTCTTACCATTTTCAGTTCATATATTAATTTCTGCTAAATTTACTATGTAAATTCGCTAGGTATGGGTATGCGTAAATACTTTCATCTAAATGCAAATTTGATTAACCGTTTTTCCACTTTTTCCATAGTTATATTGTTTTTTGTAGACCATAATCAATTTATTTCCACTTAATTGTATCTATTATGGCTGACATTGATTGCTTTAACAAAATATTTGTCGCTTTCCCACAACTGATGTGGAAAGGAGGCGTCGGAAAACATTTTGAACTGTGCCATCAATGCCATAAAAGTATATATCGATGTTTTCTTAATTAAATTTAAGAACTCGGCTTTGAAAATAATACTTTATTAGAGCTTATTAAAATAAATACAGTTTTGTAAAAATGTAGGTACCTACACAGTATTCTCTTTATGTATTTTGATATTGATAGCTACAAGTGTTGTGTGTCTGCCGATTATTCCTTAGCCAGACCGCTCGCAATCATCTTAGCCATCTCTTATTAACGCGATTTTCATTTTACGCTCTAATATAAACATATCTATACCTAATACTATGTATCCGTGCGTGTTTGTATGTATACCTCGCCGCTGCAGTTGTCCAGACAGATTTTTCCATGCCTTCGTAGCAGTTTTCGTCCTTGTCCTGCTCCTGCTCCTGCTCCGTCTGGCCACGGGTTGATTTTATTTTCCGAGCTGCTCTTGTGCCCCAAATGAGTTTCTTCTTGCCTTTGCAATTATTTGATTTCATCTTGAGAAGTTTCGAACGCGGGGCATGGTGAGTGTGTTGGGCCTGGCCCTGCTCATTGCGGTGTATTTTGGGACAACCTTATTACCACGAGTGGCCCAAACTGTGCACATTAAATGATGCCAGTGCGTCGTGCTAATAGAAAATGTGGCGATGTGGAGGCCGATAAAATGCAGCGGCATTGGCAGCAACCGAACAAAACAGCCAGCCAATATTACTATGCAAATGAGCATTGGCCATTGCCATTGCCTCTGCCTCTGCCACTGGCACTTCCACAACCATTGCCACTGGCGTTGGCGTTGGCGTTGGCATTTCGAATGCTGCGTTGACGCGCCACACGGCGTATGAGCAATGTGAAATATGCGCGATTGCCGCGCCCACAATGGCGGGCTGGTGGTGATATTGTTGCCGCCGCCGCCGTAACTTCTGCTCCCCCAGCATCCAGCGGTGCTATCGCCGTTGACAACGGTCTCCGGTGAATTCGGCTGGCCCTCCGCATTACTCATACGCCACCGACTTGGCGATGCCAGCGATAACGTCGGCAGCCAGAGCGAGTGCTGCGCCGCCGGCAGAGAGCTCGATAAACGTTTGAAAATCCCAAATGATTGCGTTTTAATGCCGCGCATTATTTTAGCAAGTAGATTATGCTGCGCCAGTGAGCCTGCAGAATTGTGAAATGCTCCGGGCGGATTACGCACGGGCGTTTGATTGTTATCGCCATTGTTCCCAGCATGGTTGCCTGTGGGAGCACCGAGAACGAAACAGAGAGAGAGGAAGGGGAGGGGGAGAGAGGGAGGCATGTAGTAATCAGTTTTTTGGTTAGTCGGGTTTATGTTTTCATTTATTTCGTGCGTTCGACGGGCTCTGGCTACGGGGCCGCTGGATACATTATTGTCAAGGGGGCTGCTGGAAATGGTTTTGGGAGCATTAAGGAAAATTACTCTCCACAGCCTGGAAGTATGCTCTGCCTTAAATAGTTCGTTGGGTGCCTGTATGGGTTCTGTGGCTGGTTAATTTATTGATTTTGCCAGCCAATGGTCCATTGACATTGGCTACAGCGCTTAGCCAAGGTTGGATAAGCTTTGGTTTAAAGGATTCAGTATCTTAACGAAGGCTAACCCAGCGACGACTCCTGGTTATGGCCTAGGTTATGTTAATTAATGCGCACAAGCAATAATGGAATAGTTATGGCTTGTTAGGGGGATAAAGGAAGTAAAATAGTTGAAGTGCTATTAGACTTAGGTATTGGGATTGGAAACTACCTGTTTTACCTATTACAATCTCTTTTGGCTGGAGAGTTTTACTAAATTACAACTTCATTGGAAAATATAAGAGGTTCCTATAGTAACTATAACTATATCGCTCTAGGAAAAATTCATAGCTGGGAATCGTTTATTAATATTGCAATAAAAATGATCGGGACGGATTCCCACAACATTTTGGTAGCCTTTACGTCGCTGTGAAGGCAGGGCATTGTGCTGTCGTTAGACTGTGACGTAGACTATAGCCGCCGTTTATCTTTTGGCTTGTGTTCATATATTCACCCCTACTTCCAGCCAGCACTGCAACGTCAAGGCAAGGAACGGGGACTCGGACAGCGATTACTTGACAATATTTCACCGTTCTTTGTTGGCCGCTGTCTCCGGCTGATTGAGTGCCTTTGTGGCCGTTTGCCTCTGTTGGTTTTTATGCACGTCATTGCACGCACTTTGTTGACCGCAAGTCAATGGCTGACATATGGCAGATACAGTGGTTGGAAACAGGGCAGAAACAGGGTTTAAGCCGAGACCAGAGCCGGGGGCAGAGTAATAATCGGGCCAACTTCAAAAATCCCTCACTAATTGGAGCTATCCATTAATTTCCCTCTAATTTGGGTACTTGGCGCGGGGAAGCCCACTGTGTGACTGAGTGGGGGCCTTTGGGGGCTATTAAATATATTTTATCTGGCTTTAATCTTTTGGCGTTTGGCTTTTCGTCAGCTGACCCCATAAATAACCGCAAATTGGCCTTTAAGAGAACATTCCCCTGGCTCTGAATCGATTGTTGTGTGCGCGGGATCATTCAGAGTCATAAATATAAAGTGATAGATGCCACACGATGGGAGTGAGTTAAGCCAAGCAGGCCGCTCCAATCCGCTCACCCAAAACGAAATTGAATGGTATACGAAAAGTTAAGGGACCACTGCTCCTTATTAAAGTGCGAACTTAGGGCCATGATGTTTGTCTTGATCTAGGAACTAGCTTCTAGTAGGCATAGGCCAAAAGAAGTTTTTAAATCCCAAAGAAAAAAGAGAAAGCTACCATGATTTGGGAGGGGATAGTCACTTGAGAGTTGCGGAAGTCACATACGGGCTATAAAGCTTTGGGAAATCACTTAGTTAAGTATCTGGCGCGAACAGAATCATTGGGGAATCCTTCCGATTCATAAGCCCACTTCAAAGGTGTTGCGAGCGGAAGTCCCCCAGGTTCCGGCCCACATATGGCTGGCGCCTCCCTGCGAGTGTTTATCTTTGGCTGCCTGCCTAAAGACCAGGTAAAAGTGTGCCACCTATTCCCCTCAGCATCTGATTGATGTCAGTGGTGGAGGAGCAAGAGGAAGCTGGAGTCATTGCCCGCATTCACGCTTGATTGAGAGCACATTGGAAAGGTGTCACTTCGACAGCCAGACGATTTTGATGGCATATTTCATTTGATGCGAGGCAATAAATATTTCCGCTGCGGCCCGGTTTTTGTTTTGTCGCATCCTTTTGCCATTCGGCCCTGCCGGCTCGTACCTTTTTGATATTTTATTTATAAGCCGCGACGATTCGCGGAGAAATCAACGTCGAAACTGCCAATCGACAATCAATCAAAAAAGCATTTCCCATCGGGATTTTGTGGCACACTTTGCCTGTCCTTTGTTTTGAATGCAGTTAAATAAAATATGGCGTGCCAATATGGTTTTTAGTTCTCTCATTAAAATGAAATCTATATACTTCTGGATATTTATTTTTGGTGGCGTAGCGGAACGGTAAATGAATAAAATAATCATTTTATAAGAACCACATTCCTACTTTGAAACATAAAAAATGTTTTCTGAAAGAGTGTTTTTTGTTCTTTAATCTCTTTTAGAGATTTCATTGCAAACAGAATCTAGGCATCATCTTAAACGTTACTTGTAAGGCTATTAGCTTTATTTAGACGATTTATATCATTAAGAAATTTATTATATATTTTTCTATATATATTTTTGTTTTAATCAGCCAACTAAGACCTCAAATCAGCTAGAAACTCAACTATTTCTCAGTCCCTTTCAAAGGATGTTCTAGTCGTGGCCAAAAGCTTGCTAAGCACGCACATAAAGATACTTTTGGCATTCGATTTATGGTAATTACATACTCATAGTGTATTTCCCCAATGACCATCTCATAAACGCCCTATGAACGGAAGATTCTTTAGATCCCTTGGCCAAATCATCCCCTAATTGCTGCTCCGCCTAAGCCTCTTCATTAAGCGTTCGTCTGGGCCGCGGGCGAAGCCAAATACTTGGAGCACCAAAGTCCAATGTTGAATCAATAAAGTCAACGGCCCTCCAAGAGAAAATCCTTTCGAACTCAACCCTTCCCCAGACACTGCCATACCCGGCCGTGTCAGCTCCTTCTCCACCGGCAGACTCTCCCACAATGAACAGACATTTTATCCTTTTTTTGCATTCTCCGGTTTTCTCCCATCTGGCTGCTTGCAATGCACGAATGCCTCCGGACCCAGGACTCTGGCCAGGATCGGAGATGGGCGGCAGGGGGCACGGCCACGCCCCTCTGGAGCAGTGCGGGCTCCAGTTCATTAGTGCAGTCGGTTGAACGGCATTTTACGGACGCGTGCCTTAAATAATTGCATTTTAAATGCAATAAACACAAGTGGAAATAAGGCCGAAAAAAGGGAAGCCCGAATAATTCAAGTTGGTTGTTTCGGTTGGTAATTCAATAAGGATTAAGAGCAGGCAGCAGAAAATTTGAAAAGCCAATGCTTCTGGCTAATTTGCCGGCTGCGGTCGGTTCCCTGTGTGCGTATATCCACTGTCATATCCGGAGGTCGTTTAGCCGCCAAATTTGACAGCCCATAAACCGTATGCAACAGGATGTGCGCCCACACCGCCGCTTAAAGTCACATTCGCAAACATCGGTGGACTCGCAGCCAGATGGACTTTGTCGTCGACATCGCCAGAATGTCAGTGTCAATCAACAATGTCGCTAGTTTTTATTGCTGTTCCACTTGTTCCCACTTGTTGTTGCATTCACCGTCCGATGGCATTTTTATTGCTGCAAAAAGTAACATATTTGACTTGCAACAGAAGGGATCAACACTGAACCGCAAACACGGAGCGACAGCCACGGGTTAAACGTCTAACCTCCACTCGGATTGGGGTCGGAATAGACTGCATTTATGTATATTTTATTTTCCATTTCATTTCGGTCTGTTTGATACAAGGCTTATCATTTTTGCACTTGCACTTTGGGTTGAAAGGTTTCGCGAATTTCCGATTGTGGGGAAAGTATATATGGGGATTTTATTAGACTCCCATGTCAAATTTCTATCACTTGATTTATTTAATTGTAAAAGCAAGGTCTATTTAGTTTTCCTAGAATCTTATTAAAGCTCTATCATTATTCAGTTTTGATACAAGGTTTAAAATTTTTGCACTTGCACTTTGGGCTGAAAGGTTTCGCGAATTTCCGATTGTGGCGAAAGTATATTTTTTGGGGTTTTATTAGATTTGACTCTCTTGTCGAATTTCTATCACTTGATTTAGTTCACTAAGAAATTTATTTCAAGGTAAGGGCTATTTAGTTTTCCTAGAGTTTTATTAAAATTCCCCCATTTACAAGGAGTTTCAGCACCCAAGTTATCTGTGCTCTCCCACCGAAAAGAAATATTTTATGGCCATTTTGAGTTCCTCTGTCCCGCCTTTCAAGTTCCAAGCTCTTTGTTTATCCAAGTTATGGCGCTGTAAGTCCTATTTATTGCTGTTCGCCGAGTCTGAGATGCCAGCAGCAGTCGGTGCAATTTGTATTTGCCAAGGGGGGGCGGCCAACTGCAGAAGTCAGTCCGCGGAGAGCGGAGAGCGGAAAGTTTAATTAATTTTTAACCTTTGTGCTAAACACTTCGGGCCACCGTTCCGGGCTGTCGTATTATGCGCAGTCCAAGTTTTCGGCCAAGGAAAATGTGGAGAGCATTCAAATTATGAGATCACACGGCGGCGTACTTCAAGTATGAATGGCATGAAAGGAAAGTGCAACACGCTGGCTCCGCGAGGCAAATGCAAATGCAAATTATGGACAAAACAGAAGTATCGTGATAAATTCAGCCCGGCCATAAAATGCCACTAAGGCAAAGATGGCCGGAAGGAGGACTAGCACCAGGTTGGGGCAGATGAAACGCTGTTCTCGGGACAATATGCAGGAGATGTAGTAGTACTTACCTTGGGCACCGTCGCGCCACTCCTCAACCCCATAATCAGGCAGAGTGTTGCCCGCGTCAAATTTATTTCTATGACGTCTCTTGGCATCTTTATGTTTTTTAGATGTTTTTAATTTTATGCAGCAAGCATCAGTCAGCGGGGGAGGCACACGGCCGAGATATAAGTTCAGGGAGAGTTCGGGATAGCGCGGTTCGTGAATGGGGCGGTTGTTGTTGTTGACGGTTGATGTTGTTGGTAGTTGGTTGTTGGTTGTTGGTTGTTGGGTGGAGAGGGCATAATATGAAAGATATATTCAAATAGGAGGAAGTTTCGGAACCAAAAAAGGAGAGAGAAACCATACAAAAGAAATTTAGTTATACACATTTGCACAGATGCCAGCGGTAATTGTATGCTAGGGTATTTTATTTAATTTCGCATTTATTTGCATTTAGAAGGGGCGCCACAGCCAAGGGAAACCAACAAAGGGGCCAAAGGAAAACACAAATTGCATGCAACTTTTACTTGATGGGTCGATCCGAGGTGGGGCCGATGGATGAGGAATGTGGTGCGGTCATATGTGGTGTGGTTTCGCGACGGTTTGTGTTTTTGGCTATTTGCGTTGATTACTGCAATTTGAGCCAGTAAGGGCCGCTTATCGCCTGCATTCAGCCGGGCCACAAAGGCTGAAAGCCGCTCTAAGTGATTTCCTTGGGGTTAGAACAAAGTGGCAGTATCAAGTGCCTTCGTGTTTCAGACTTTGAGGCTTCATTACGGAAAAATAGTAGCTTCTCGCTTAAACTGAATATCCCCTGTGGATGAAGTCGACTTTAATGGCTTATGATTTTATGTGCTCTTCATGAACCACTTTAATGGGCAGTGCTGACTGTGAGTTTGTGCTTTGCAGTGCATAAAATTAAAACCCCATTATTGCATTATATAATTCATGACCAGGCAAAAATGTGCTGTGATGCTTATGGCTGATATTTATTCAATTAGGGAGTTGATCGAATGGCTCTGGACCGGACTTAATGAACCCGTTAGCTTTGGGGCTTTCTAGCTGGCTCTTTAAAAAACACCTTTATGCTTGTTAACTTAATTTGCTCTTACCATAGCTGCGATTCAGCAGGGCCATCTCGGAAATGATGGCTGTGGTGGGCGTTGGCATTTCTGAAAGCATACAATATTAGTTTGCATTTGAAGGACAATGGAGCCTTGATTCAATTCGGGCTAATCCTAACTCCTACCGTCGAGCTTTATGTTTCCATCCGTCTCTCCCAGCGAGTTCTTGGCCACACAGCGGTAGGTGCCGAAGTCGTTGGGGCCCACGGCCCGGATTTTCAACTTCATGTACTTTGTGTAACCGCTGACCGTTGATGTGGTCTCGTATTTATCGCCGGCCCGCGAGGTGTCTGAAAGTGCGAAAAGTCGGAAAAGTGTGCCGTAATTTACAGTGACAATTTTTGTGCCGCCCCTGGGACGCGGGCAGCATCGTTATGGCTGGAAAATATGTATGGGGAAATCAATTAATTAATGTCACCTGCAGGGGGCCGGAGCTGTTGTTAGTGCTGCTTATGGGCAGTGAAGTGAGTCGCTTTCCCAATCGAGACTAATTATACCCCCTGCTCCTGCCCCCTGCCTCAGACAGAGTGTGTGTGTAATTAAAACTGGCGCAGTTCCTCAGCTATTTCCATTGCCGTCGCCAACTAAAACTTTTCTCATTAATCAGTGGAAATCTAAAAGAAAAACTTTTGTTCTCCTGCTGGCTGTGGCTGTGGCTTTAATTTCGTTCCATTTCGTCTTGTTCCACTTCGTATTGCCTTCTTTTCGGGCAACTGTTGGCTGACAGTTAGTAGCATTAAATATATAAACGTAATTTCACTTTGATTGTTTGGCGCATTGTAAGGCGATATCGCATGTTACCCATACGTCATGTTGTCCTCTGTATATGCATGTGTGTATTTGTGACAAATGTCTTTAGTTTTTCTTCTACCTTCCCCCCCCAATGGGGCTGCCGATTGGGGAACAATGGGGAAAAACAATTTTCTCTGCGGCGCCCAACTTGCATGTGACCCGCACTCGCGGCTTCTTTTTATAGCCCCAGTCACCTTTTGTGATACTTTTCCAGCTATCCCGTGCCACGACCATCCGTGGGCCACATGTAAGTTCCTCTGACACGCAAATATATAATTTTTCTCATAATCATTCGCGGCAGCAATTCTTTCCCTGCCTGCCAGCTCTTCCAAGGAACTTTATACTTTTAATACCAGCCGCATTAAACGAAAGTTTTGGTTTCTTGAAATGTTTGTAGAATTGCCTATCCTGCCGGCCATATATACTGCATGACTGTGATATACGGCATGTGTGCTATACATATACAGTACACATTTTCTCAGTCAAAGGTAATTGATTCATTTATGATCCAACAAACGCAATATTAGAGTAAGGCTTGCTTTCCCCGAGTTTTTATTTTAAAACTTTTAGTTTTGTTAATTCAATTGAGACATGACCATCCGAGTTAAGTCTCCTTCGCAGATGCAATAATTTACCCCAAGTATGTACATATGTTTAAAGGAAAAAATTGTATAAAAAATTATTGCTCTATTCTGCTCAAACTACACCCGTTATAGTTCATAGACAGCTATAGAGAACTCTATGCGAAAGTGCTTAATATTTATTACCCAAACTTTCGGTGTCTGTTAGCCATACATCATGGCCGCTGCTTTCATATCTTATATCTGGCTTCGCATTCCCCCGCCTGGCTCAGCTTGGGGCCTGTGCGTGTGTGCATACGAAATGTCATATTCCCGCCTCTGTTTTTCCGCCTCGGCCAGCCAAATCCTGGCCATAATTTTGCCTTTGAGTTGGGCATTCACCTATAGCTGTGCCTAAGCCTGGGACTCTTCCTTATCGAACAAACAAAGTGACATTTAAGCATAAAATGAAACCGAATGACAGTCCTTCAAAGGCTGCTATATATATAGCTCAATTTTTATGCATATAAGCTGCCATCAATGAGTCATGGGCTCTGCTTGTATTGCATTGGATTTGCGTCTAAGGCGACATGGATTCCAAGGTCTATCGAAATGTAGTTTTGATTAATATTTCCGAAATATGAGTGTGAGGTGTGCTTACCGCAAGGCACGAGTACCCTTGACGGGATCAACAACGAGCAAACGAGTATCAAGACGACGAGTATAGAAGCGGATCGACGAATAAAGACGAGCGAGATCAAATCTGCGAAGACAACGAGTATGAGAGCGACGCGACGAGCAATCATCCATAAAGGAGACGATGATGAGAGCAATCATTACGATGAGAGACGACGAGGAGACACGACGAGGAGAGTCGACGAGGAGAGACGAAAAGGAGACACGACGAGATGAGAGCGGCACGGCGGACCAGACGACGAGCAAAGAGTACGAGAGGAAATAAGAAAGACTTAAATTTCGATCGTTGTATTGGATCGAACTTTAAAACCGTCGTTTGGTCTTGCGTTGTAGGATCGTCCTTACTGAATGAATCTCAACTCTCTCGTCGTTTTCCCGCTCTGGCTTGTTGTATCTACTCGTCGACTGGATCGCCTCTGCTGCTCTTATCTCGTCAATCGCATCTTTGTCGGCTTTATGTATTTAAGCTCTAAGTCTTTCTTCGTCGTTTGATCGCATGCTCGTCTTTAATTCGCTCGTCTTAATTTTGACTTCCAGCTTTCTGTTTTCAAACTCGTCGTCTGTATTCGTCGCTTTGCTCTTAGCTGGCACTTCTACAGCTCGCTCGTCTTTATTCGTATTTTGATATTCGTTTGTTCGATGATTGCTCACCGTTGCCTTGTCTAGGGTACTCTTAGGTATGCTCGCACCTTGAGGCAAACACAGCCCAAAGGAATATTAGAAGTCTTTTTGGGTAATATGTTAACTGAACGAATTTATAAATGTCAAGGTATTGACTCCCGTTGTTATTTTATGGAAAAACACGTAAACTGAATAGAATTATAAATTGGAGTTGGCATAATATTTGTACCATTTGAATTTAAAGTAAGGCAGCACATTATAGGTATGTTGCCTTCATTAAAGCACAATCACACACTCTGTTGATGGCGTGCTCACAGTATTATTAAACAACATTGACAGGGAATTATGAGTTCCGGCATTGAACTCATGTGCGCGACATCATTTGGGCGCATTTCTGCTGTACACATTTTCCAATCTCTTCGGCAGTTCAGCGCCGAAATGCAGATATGCCTGCCAGTTGTGTTTAAATAATTTCCGCTACAAAATAGAATTTTCCGCTGCTATTAAATTTTGTATTTAATTTGCGCTCTGCATCGATTTCGAACGATGTATTTAATTTTCACACTGTCCATTTTCAGTGCATCAAATTTACTATTTAGCATGTTTGACTATTCAATTCCATATGTATACAGTTGTCTAATTACTTTGTACTAAAGTGGGTTTGTACATCTGATTAATTTAATGGCAAGCCACACTACTTCTCTTTCGATTTCCAATCCTACACAGTAATTTTCTAGCTTCAAGTTCCGGTCTTGTTTTTCATGATTATCCATGTACTTGGAAACTGCTTTAATTTTGTTAAATTAATATAATTCTGAACTGCCTTCAAAGTGTATATATTATGGCTCAACATATATATATTTGTCAGCACTTTGGAGTTTCTTTTTAGTTTTTCATAGACCAATCTGACACTAAAACAAAATTAATTTTTATTTAGAACTATGGACATATGGAACTGTGTATTTAAAGAGCTGGCTAGAACAGATGAGGTATATATATTTATAGAGGCTCTGGAAAAATAAAGGTAACTTTAAGACTCTGGAGTGCACTTGCATGGCACAAGGCTTGCAGATTCAGATCGTTTTGACATATGTAGGCCTGTTCTGCTTTTGACTGATTTTAACTTTCCGGCTCGCTCTTATGAACTGTCAGATGTCAATCCAGTGAAAACTGTGAAAAGTGTGAAAACTGTGGAAACGTCATCCCGTAAAGACGACACGCTTTAAGGCAGCACAGTTCACAATGCCACAATGTCTCTGTGTTTTAATCCTGACGCACAGTGCGTATGAGCAACGCATTTTACGACGGACCACTGCACGAGGACAGGACGTGAACTGCCAGAAATTCGCATGTAAAACAATAAAAAAGAACACCACATCAACATTCTCAGTCACTCCCTCCCTCAGCCAGTGAAAAGCGAAATAAATGGGTTGAGCTCTGCTCCGGGTTTTCACGTTCGCTACTGAAGCATTTCGCCTGACAATTTTCCGCCGAGCGGACTTAAAGGGCGGAGGAGTCTGAACCGCTGGTCTGCATGTTGATTACATTGTAAGCTCATCTACAAGCGCTTTCCAGAGCGTTAATGCTGCTGTTTAATTCCATTTAATTTGCTGTCATTGCTCCTGGTACGGAACATTCTGTAAGCTATATGAAAAACTTGTCTCGACTTACCAGATATGATCATATCGCCGCGCTCCGTGGTCCAGTAGTTGATGGATGCTGGATAGGCCTCCGTGTGGCACTCAAGTATCACGTCCTGGCCCACATAGGCTCCCTCCAGCTGATTGGGTATAGAGAGCATCGGCGGAACTGTGAAGTAAGTTGGATATTTTAGAAAAAATACATTACTTGGGCCTATCCTCTAAGCTATATTAAAGTGTTGCATTGCAAGGACAGTTTTTGCCTCATAATAACCCTGAGGGTCACAATTTTCCTTAAATAATGTGCAGACTAGATCCCTTTTCGGATCAACTTAGCCACTTAGTAGAGAGCACTCCGAATCCCTTTTCCATTTCCCTAAACCCGAGTACATAGTCCATTTTCCGCCCAAAACTCTTTACCATATTGTTTTCTCAATGCCCGAAAGCGGGTCCAGGCCTTTCCAGGACCCATCCCTTGATCGTATTCGTCACGGACTTTACATCGGCTTTACGGCCCCCGATAAATTTTGCATTCCATTCTACGTGAGTTTACAAACTGTTTTTGGATTAAAATGCACTCAGTCATTAAAAGTGCGCCTGGGAGCGAGTGATTGTGGCTCGGACATGGCGTCCAGCTCGGCAGGGTGTGTGTGGGGTATGTGCGGCATGTGTGCGGGGCGTGTGTGCGTAAATAGCTTTTGTTCCCACTGTTGATACTGAGGCAAACGGCTGTGAGCGGGGGCTGGCCGCCAGTAACAACAAAAGCAGTTCTGCGAACGGCGAACGGCGAACGCATTTTGGCCACGCACACAACACGGGGCACAAAATAACACCTGCCGACGAACAAACAAACAAACAAACGCCCGCAAACAAAGCGAAATGAGCTCAGTGCATCAGCACTACCCACTAGAGGTGGCAGCAGGCTGTCAGAGGAAAGGTGTACCCTACAAACTCGGATATATGCCTATGACATCCCAGAATCCTGACTGACTGACTGACTCTTTGGTCTAAATTATTCCCATTTTTAGTTGCTTAATTGCTGGCAAACTATAATCGGCATATTCCTAAATTAATTCTTAATTTTATTGAGTATTTCTCACAGGTAAGTTCTGTAATCGCGTCACAGCCCATCTCTATCGCAGGCAGCCCGAGGGTGTGGGCCACGCACTGACAAACTCTCGCAGGTAAATTAATTTAACGTGACTGCAGCTTTTGGTCGATTTTCGGCCAAGTGGGTTCGCCCGCCCTCCCTCTCCTTCTGCTAGTGTTGAGGACGCGTTGCGGTTATTGCCCCAAAAACTGCATTGGCCACATGCATCGCAGGGAGATGGGCGGCCAGCGGGGAGTTGTCTTGCTCTGTGTATTTAACGCATTGAATACAGCCTCCGTCACTGCCACTTTTCCCACTGCCCACAGCCTCTACTCTCCTGCACTGGCTATAAATATTCCAAAGGTGCTGAGCCCCAAATGGATTTTACTATATTTTTTGAGTTCCCTGTTCAGGCCAGGCCAGGCATCAAAGAAATACTGGGGCACGGAATATTTTAAAGCTGATAAGTGGGTTACTTTGAGGGGATCCTCTTAAAATTGGAACTTAATACTGTAAGCACGTTTAACTATGTCAGTTACTTACTATATTATAACTAAAGAAGTTCGGATACAAACAAGTTTTCAATAAAATACTTTCAGTTGAGAAGATACTCTCCTAAAAATTAAGTGGAGGTTGGAGTTCAGATTTTTATTAATGTCGGATACCCTACGCTCTCTTCTTTAGGTCACTTAAATGGGGAAAGGTAGAGGTTCTACCTGTAGGTAAAAGTTAACTCTGGACATTTACTCACATTGCACACGCAGGTGGACCCTCTTGCTAATCGATGGCGGGACTCCGTTGGAAGCCACGCACAGGTAGGCGGCCATGTGCAGGCGACTGACTTTGGTGATGTGCAGCAGCTCGCCGTCGACCACGTTCACTGTCGGAATGCGAGAGGGGAATGGGGAGAGAGGGGACCACGTTAAGCCGAGGGCAGGGCGGAGGAATAGGGTTGCTTACCGTGCTCCCCGCCAATTAGCATCTCCTCGCCGTCCTCGCGGCGCCACATGACGTAGGGCTCCGGGTAGCCACGTGCCTTGCACATCAGCGAGACATTCTGACCCTCGCGCACCACCATGTCATTGCTGGTCATGCCCTCGACAATCATCGGGGGAACTGTCCGGAAGCGAGAGCGAAGGCCAAGGGTCACTAGGGGTCAGCAACCACGGGCCGATGTCCGGGATTAGTTCAGTACTCACCCACCACCTGCAAGTAGCCCTTCCTGGAGCGCATGGGATCCTGCCGGGAATTAAGAGATTAGCTATCCCCACTGTGCTCACTGCAAAAGTATTTTAGCTCACCGTGTTCACCTGGCACATGTACCAGCCGCGATCCGTCTCCTCCACCTCCTTGATGTGCAAGTACCACTGCAAGCATAGAGCATAATTAGGGAACTTCCAGAATTCGCTGGGACAAAATAAACCAACTTCTTAGCTTAGCTCCTTTTGAATTGTCTTTTAGCTCAAGTGAAATATTCGCAATGAAGTCGAACTAGAATCTACTCCTAGTACTACTCGTCTAAAATACTTTATTAAATATTTTATTTCTCTAATTTCCTAAGAAGATTTTTCAACTGTGAGCCTCATATGGTTTGATGGGAATTTAATGACAAACACTATCTAAAATAAAGCTATACTTCATCATATATTAAATATAATCAATAATATAATATTTCGTTTCATATTGACATATTTTGAGACTAAATTAAACGGTCCATTGTTTAAGCTGATCCATTGTTTAAGGTGAGAGCAAATTATGCAATACATTCAAACTATAGTCACATCTTTAACAACATGATCAGGCCGACTCTAATGACATCAGATATTTTATTAAAATTTGTCACTTTAATTAATTTAGCAACACGTTAAATAATAGTTAAGTCTTTGGCTCTCTAGATTTTTCATGTTTCTCAGTAGCTGGATTCCGAAGATCTTTTTTTTTTACAAAAAGCTACAATTAAAATCAAGTGTTTCTTATGGAGTTCTGAAAACCATTACTTTTTGATAAAATGCTAACTAATGTTAGAACACAATTTTAGCTTCTGGCCATAAATGCAGAGTATTGAAAATATTATAAAATATATAATATATATTATATTTATATAAATAAATAGTATCTTGCTTTATCCACCTTTATCTAATAGTATTTCCCTTATTCTTATATGTAATAATAATATTTATTATAAGAGATATATTATATATTTTTGTTTCAATGATGCAGCGCTGTGTAAAAGCGCTTCAAAGTTTATTAAGTTCCCAAAAGCAGGTGTTTGATATTGCATTGCAAACAGTAATGCAGGCAATCGTAAAGGGAACATGGAAATCTAATAGTTTATTACCCTTTTGTTAATTTTAAAATGTACCCAAATATTATAAGTATATCATTCATTGGCTTATATAGCTAAATCACCCACCGATCGATGGTCGTTGTAGGTCAGGCTGATGCGGTTGTTCTGCGAGATGACGTTGTGGTGGATGGACAGGATCGTCTGGGTGTCCACCCGCACCCAGGCCACCTTGTAGCCCTTGAGGTTCTCCACCACGCAGGCCAGCAGGGCATCGCGGCCAACTGAGACGGTGACATTGGCAATGGGCTCCGCGAAGCGCGGAAAATCGGAGTCTGGAAGAGACACAAGCAAAGGATACAGTTTAGATGGGTTCACTTAATTTGCCAAGGGGCCTGCCTGGCCCTCCTTCCACACTGGGTCGGGGAGGAGGCCAGGGCAGATACTTTGCAGATTTTTGCCAGGTCCTTGCTCCGGGTCCCGCTGCACTGCGGCACATTGCGCATCGTCCCCTGCGGCCCTCGCCAGAGGAGGAACTCGACCATATTAATTACCTTCCTGGGCCGTCTGCTGCGTGTCCAGCCGCGTGTGCTTGCCTGCAGGAGAGACGAGTGAAATTGAGAGCGTTAGAACGTTTAATTAATTTAATTTCGCCACCGGCGAATGGCGAATAGCGAATTCATATAATTAGAAGCTGCACTCTGCCTGCCCGCCCCCTCGTGCCACCGTGTGGGCACTAATAAATAAAAATTAATTAGCCACGCCAACAAACTTCGCCTTGGACAGGGGACGGGCCAAAACTGTGACTGTCGCCATGTTTCGCTGATATGGCAGAAATGGCCGGTTCGCCCCAGATTTCTGTTTTTAGTTTCATTTATTGCATTCGTTTTATGACAAAAGTTCAAGTTTAATTGTTTCTGGCTGCGTTGGCATTTCCGCAAACTTTTCCTGTTCCAGCACGACGGCAATTTGGCGCTCAAAGGTGAATGGTTATGGGCGGGAACTTTCCAAATACAAACTCCGGATGTCCTGCTTAGCATGAAAATCCCAGTGCTTTCCTTCTGAGTTTTGGGAAATGGCAAGATATATATAGCACCGCTTTTACAGCCTTTCCAATATCGAGACAAGTAGACAAATCCCAGCTTTGTCTTTGCCCCTTCTCCCGCTCCGGTCTCCTCCCAGCTGGACAGACACTTTACAAATGAGTTCCGCAAGCGTTCAAGAAATTTGAGTTGGCAGCAAATCGCATTCGCTTTGAAGAGCGCCACAAGCCCTGTCCGTAACATAAAACTGGTAAATTGAAAAACGCTTAAGCATTTTTACAGCTTTTAACACGGCGCCGCATATTGAATTACGCTCACTCCGGCCGGGCTGGCTGGCTTCTTCCTTTCATCTGGACAACTGGCATCGCTTCCTGCCACCGGGCACTGGCCACCCCGGCGCATCTGACATTTGCGCTGGCACTTTTCAACTTCACTTCTCCCGGAGCAGCTGCTGTTTATGCCTTTTCAGCTACAAAAAATGCTCAACACGATTTTCGCCGTTGATTTACGTTTTAGCACGTTTTTCGCACAGTTTAGCTGGCGTTTTCCTGTCAGTTCTCCTTTCTTTGCTCCTGCTCCTCGTTTTTGCCCGGTGCAGGTTTCTGCTATTTGAATGTAGTTTCATTTATCCTTTGCAATTTAATGAGCAGCTTTTCATCCTCGCCGGATTTGTCCCTGACTTTTCGTTCCCGGGGGAATAAATAAATAAAATACCCCCACTCTTAAGTCCGGCTCTGCCCCGCCCTGGCAATTGACATATTCATTTTTTAGCTCTTATTTGGCGCTCAGTTACTTTCGCAAACAAAGCCCACGTGACACACCAAGCACCAGGTAATCAGCCAGAGCCCCATTCACTGCCTACCGTCCGAGATTCCGTTTGTCCTGCTCCAGCAAAGGCCTCCGGTACCGCCGGCACCGCCGGCACCCGACTGGCTCGCTTTGTACAAACGCAGCTGACCATTCAATTTATCAGGCTGGACGGCGGCAACTCGGTCCAAAGCCCCCTAAACCTTCGACCAACAGCCCCAAACCGCCTTTTGAGCTTTGTGCAAACAAAACGCGGCGGGAAATGCCAGAGCTGAAAAGTGCCAGCCATTTCAATGGGCCTGCCCTGTAAGCACGAGGCGTCCTGCCCCAGGATGAACTACTGGATACCCAGCGGTGGCAGCTTACCAGGGAAGCGAAGTTCTTCTAACTAAGGATTTTATTCAAAATAAATGTAATTTTTTAAAACTGCTCCCAGATAGCACGACTTCCATCTTTTAAATAAGATTTGATGCAACTTTTAAGAAGTAACTAGGCATATACGCCCTACCCAGATGCTTATCACCCTTTACTTCAAATCAACATGCACCTAAAAACAAATTTGCTAAGCTATTTTTGTTATATTATTTTACTTTTTTATATATTTATTTTAAGCTCGTAAATGGAAAGCCGTTGGCATACTTCTGGGCACTTTAAAGGGCGGGCTAATGGGCTGGCTTAATACTTAAGCCTGCTGCATGGGCTTTAGACTGCAGCAGGCTCGTCTCCACGTTATTGGCGGCACTAAAGCAGACCATCTGCACTGGGCCAGGGACAGGGAGAGGGGTGAAGGTGAGCGGCAACGTTCAGTTGGCCTGGCCAGGAGCAGCCTTCACCTTTCCACACACCGGCCTTATCTCGAAGGCCTCCCCGACCAAATGGTCGTCATAAACAAAGAGCGCACAAAAGAAACTTCGGCCAGACGTGCCGCCTACTCGATTTTGGGCAATGCCTGAAAATAAACTTATGGCACTGTGGTTGCGCAAGGCGAAAAACGGAGTACATTTTTATTTTTTATTTCAATTATATAAATATAGAATAAATATATAACTTTGTTAAGATTAATCATAATTTAGGGAAGCCTGCACTCAAACTGAAGTCGACCTTTCTGGACAAACTAAGCAAAGTTTAATACAAAAATGTTGTATTCATTGATTAACTAAACTAGAAAGCTCCCAGTAAATGTTTGCAATGATATGCACAATTAATACAAGTGACTGTTACAAAAGTCATTCAGACTAAAATAGTACAATAATAATATAAATCTGTAAAAGAACACACCTAAACTGAAATGTAATATGAAACATTTTAATTTAGGTGTATTCTTCTTTAAGAATAATATATAAATTTAGGTACAACTATATCTCTACCACTAAACACCTTTCCAATATCCACTTCCTGTAGATTTCTGATACAGTTTCCGGTCTGGTATGGGACAGATATAATATTTGGATATTAATACATCCACTGTATTCTCCCAGAATAGGTCTCAGACCACTGTAAGCTTGGTCCAGGCTGAGCTTTGCCTTGGTTTCCCTTTTTATGATCCCATCATTTTTGTTGGCCATTTTTCCGTTTGTTTCTTTTTGGTTTAGGGATGCCGTGGGGGGTGAGACGCCCAACGGGCAGAGGCGCTTGAGGAATACTTTGGCTGGCCGTTTATTGTCGTTTATTTGTCTTTTTGCCATTTTTATATTTACGCATATAATCGCTTTCAACGCTTTTCGCCGCCTTGGGAGATGGCCGGGTGGCCGAGGGGCTGCGGTGCAGGGACGTGGGTCTTGGCGGCGCTTATAAATATGATGTTATCGCTTTTTATGGTCCACTTTTATTGCCGGCAATCAGTCTTGCGTTTTGTTTGCTGATTGCTTGCCATTATTCAAATGTATTTGTTTAATTCTCGGGGATTGGCAGCCACAAATCATTTTAAATCCGCAATATGTCAACAAATATTTGGCCGTAGAGCACTCTGTTTTTTTATTTATTCGATTTATTCCGCCCCTTGGCCAGCCCAGATGGTTCCCGCGCGGGTCATTATGGCGGCTTAAGGCATCTGTTAAGTGGGCCTCATTGCGGACACTTAACGGCTGCCGCCATCCGCTTTCCGCTCCCCCACGAAGCCTAATCAGCTGCAAGCCCATAATCACATTGCGTATACGTAATTAGTTTAGCGTTTGACAAGCCGAGCAGCTCTTCGACGGGCTCCGAGCTCCACCTCCACGCCCACCCCTGCGAACGGTCCACGAACTGATTATACTTGCACTTTGTTGACAAACGAGCTGATTAAATGCCGGCTCTCGGTCATTATGCAATTAAGTGGCTAGTGACTCTGTGGGTTTGCATTTCATGCTCAACGCCGAGACATTTCTGCGTGAATGAATGGGTTTATTTGGGGCCGAAGGCGCTGAAGACATTGTCTGTTTACATTTAAGCTCAAGCAAAACAAGGCGATTATGCCGCATTTTAATTACCTGTCGAGTAATACCTTTAAATTAATTTGTTGAGTACCTCTGCCATAATTGCCCAATTGCCTGTGACTTTGGGTAGGAAGAGGCAGCCGAGTCAGAGACTAGTATCTGGATTTGATACAAAGTTTCGACATGAATATAGTTCATAATAGTGGCCAACTTACTCCACACAATCCCCGACAACAGGTGGGGCCACAGCAACTCTTAATCAGTCACTCGAGAGAGCACATAAAAGCTGGCAGCATGCGAAATGCTTTGTGCAAATTGTTTACTTTTTGGCATAGAGCGAATACCAACCAGATTCACGCAAAATCCGACACAGGAAGCCAAGCTGGCGGAATGCCATGAATTTGTTCACAGCGTGCTCTCGGAGGCAAAGGGATGCGCCGCAGAAAAAAGTGTCTAAGAATGCAGAGCAAATAGCTACCCGACAATATGTATATGCACTATATATTCAGGACAAACAGAGGACTGAGGGACTGAAGAACCGCAAAACGAATTGCGGATGCGGCAAAATGCACTCCGCCAACTTAGCAGCCAAATGAACTCGAACCGAGCCCCAAGTAGACATGTTAGCAATATACTTATGTGGGGCACAGCCAAATCCCTGCTTGTGTGGTAAGTTTTGTCTTGCAGGGGGACAAAGGCTCTGAGTTGTTAAGTCCCGGACTCAGCCTGATCGATTGCGAGACCGAAAACTCATTAAGAACTTTAACTAAGTCGAAGGGCGGCAATGAGCACTGCAGCGGGCGAAACTCATTATTCATAACGACACGAAGGCTCAGGGCTGGAAATCTGCGTCCAGCGAAGGATCAGCTGCAGTAGCTCTCAAAGTCAGCTCGCCCACAGGAGCAAGCTGCAAATAAAGGCGAAATATGTGCGAAAATGTGTCAGAAAGTGAGCGAAAACATAAAACATGCCACGGAGCAGCTGAAGTGGGTGCAAGCCTCGGGCTCGGGGACTCGTCCAGCTCAACTGCAGTGCGCCCTCCTCGTGAGTTATGTGTGTGCCGGCTCCCGGATCCAGTGCAGCTCTTGCGGAGTGAATGACGGGGTCCTTTAGGTGCAGGCCAGGACTCCTCCGCGCTGCAGCTACGCTCACACTGCGCTTAACGTTTAAATAAATGATTGTGACAAACGCAGCACAATGGATTACAAGCAGCTGGAATTATGCAAATATAATTGCGGGTGGCTCACTTAAGAGGGAGTCAGCAGATCATAAAATAGCAAAAGATTTATAGCTCCATTTCGGTGATACGTCCTCTAAAAAATCATTAGAAGTTATTTGAAGTTGTCTCCTTGCTGTGTATTGAGACATAAACAGGATATTTAGAAAATATATGTACATTCATGGCACTATAAGTAAGAGAGGCGGGATAGATTCGAAGATCTAAGCCCTTTTGGCGGCTTTGATCTATTATGCCAGAAAACCCTAAGATTTTGCTCAACCATCAACCCAAAACCTAGAGCTTCAAGTCTTCTTTTTTTCTTTGTTCAGCTACATTAATTTGAATACAATATATCCCTTTGCTTTGCAAATAAATTACATATAAATTCTAGTTACCACTTTCTTCATTTTATTGTTTAGATTACTTTGCCTAAGTATCTCTTTCAGAAACAATAAATGGAACACATGAAATTCTTGAACTAAAAGTTATCTTTAAGTTTATCCATATGGCTTGGAAACTTTACACTTGCTGACATATCTTATATTATATCTTTATATTATAACTTTAATTATATCTTATTTGCTCTGAGAAATTTCACCTCAGCTCACCTTTAGTTATAAAGGTTATTGCTTTACCTTCACAGCATTTCTTTTTGGCGCAATGAGTTCCGTCCTGGCCGTGAATTAAACATGCGGCTGCCACTCACTCAATTTCCTCACTTGCCATTCGGAGCTCACTCAGCGACTCACTGACAGTCGAAAATTAAACTACATGCAGATTGCATGGCCATCGAAAGAGCCCGCCGCCGAAAGCGGGCTGCAGGATGCACATTACGTATACGCCTCGTCAGCGCTCCGCCGGGCGACGTCATCTTGCCAACCGAAGATGGCGAGCACAACGGAGCGAGGCGAGGCGAGTCGTAAGTGAATTTGTTTCCAACAATTATGTAGCAATTAACAAACAGATGACGGCAATTAAACTGCCTGTAAAGAGGGCCAGACGGAGTTGAGTTGTGTCAAGTGCTGCCATCGACAGCCGGCTGCGCGTTCGTGAGTGCGCTGCATTATTCATGCAATATTTCACACACTTACGCGCCGGGAAAGGCGCTTCATGCCTCAGTCCCCCCAGTCATTGCGAACCGGTTAATTTTTCAGTGATTCAATTGGCTCCGGTGTGGCCCTGCCTCGCTGATGGCGGATCTTTGCTTTCCGATTTTCCGCTTTTCCGCACTCCCAGATTACGTATGCGCCGCGTTGTCTTCCGGCTGGTGTGTTGCGTGACTTAAGTGCCGAGTGGTCGAGTGGCCGAGTGGCCGAGTGGCCGAGTGGCCGGCCGATCATTTTTGATTTGCCGCTTAAATCTCGGGTTGCCGCATATTTCTAGGCTGGCTGCCACGAAATGGCCGGCGAGCGTTTCCGGCGCCAGTTCCGGCCGCAGAAACCACTTCACAAATTAAGTTGTCAACAATTTCAGTCGTATCGCAACGATTTAATCTTCACACCTAAATTATTTACGGAAAAGCCACGCTTTGCTCACAGTCACAGTCACACACACGGATACACGGATACACCCCACCACACACACACACACGGATACCCCTCCTACCCACACACAGACACAAGTGCCTTGTTAGCCGTCGCTCATGCAATAAAACGTTCAGCCGCTCTTACGCTCGCTTGTTGTTCCTGCTGTCGAGCCTTTTGTTTAATAAATTATGTAAAATGCGCCAAATTGAATTTGAAATTCATGCAGCCTTTTGCCGGTTATGGGAATTAAGATATGTCGGCCGTCGACAGTCAGAGGCGGCGGTGGGAATCGCTGGCTGGATCGGAGTGGGTCGGGGAGCTCGGTCTGCCAGACATGAAGTCGCCATTTTCAGCCTGGCACGTACAGACATTTAACATATGCCTTGGTTGTCGGATCCCGGGGAAAGTGGTTATGTGCGGTTTGGGACCGACGACGAATCCGTCGGAAATAGGTGTGAATTGGGCTGATTAAATTTAATGAGGTAAGTATTCAAAATTATTCATACGCGCCGAAGTGGCTTTGATTCATAATTAAGATAGCTCTTCCTGCTGTATATTAATGGTTTTATTTACTAAATTCCAAGACGAATTTAGGCAGCTCTAGAGACAGAGGGAAATATAAAAACATAAACATAAAGAGCCGAGATAATGAAATTTTATGAAAAATTGCTTAGTCCCGACAACTCCTTTTTTCCGATCCAATTCAAAAATTCATTTTAATATATAAATAAGCGTTCTCAAACTATTACTAATTTAAAATAAATCCCCACATGAATATAAAAGGGACTGGTAGAGGGATATATGGTATGAATGCTATGAATTTTGTTCAGAACGAAGGGAATTTTTTATAAAGTTAATGTATTCTTAATAATTTAACATACTTTCCTTCAACTTTAAAGATAGTTTTTAAATGTACTAGCACAAATTGAAAAATACAATAAAAGAGCCCGATAGCGTTCTTATTCTCTTTCTATTAACCATAGCCATTAGGAATATTTAAGTTTGAACTAACAGATTAACTTGTTTATTTTTCAATCCAAATATATTAACATAAATCTAGGTATTACCAAATTTCATTAACACACAGTTAGAGTTGCAAAAAATCCTAGAAATCTTTAGTCAAGTGTGCTTAATGGGAATCCTCTACCTTCCCCCACTTACACACACTTCCGGAGTGGCATGCCACGTTTTAACCCTACGCCCTCTAACAACTGAGAAAGTAGTACCGTTTTGCATTCCGTTTGACTTTATTTTACTCTCGCCACAGATTTTCATTAGGTATCTACTCTTCACGGTCCGAAGATAATACTGACTTGACCGATGCATAATGCCAGCAGACACAACAAGAAGGACAGACAGGCGGACAACTTCCAGGAGAATATAAAAAGGAATTGCCCTCTATAATGGTGGCCAAGTCAGGACCGGGACGAGTGTGCAGTCGTAAACAGAATTTACTCCCAGTGAAAGGCAGCTCGACTCGAATTCGTGGAAATTATAATTAGGCCGAGGCTGGATCACAACAAAGACCCGCCACGGAGTCCCCAGAATTGTAAATGAACTGCGAACAAGAGTCTGTGGCTACTGCCTGTTCAGTGGCAGCCCATTCAAGACAAAGGAAAAAAAGCTTGCCTTTTGAGATATTATTAAAAGTTTTTCGCTCCCCTTTTTGGCTGGCTACTTTCGGGGCGGTCATTTACATTAACATCCTTTCATCCTGTGTTGACAAAAATATCAAAATGAAATTGCTGCATAATTTGTACTTTCCGCCTCGCGTCTCCATTCCTGTTTGCGGAGTGTCTTGGTAAACTTTTCTATTAATTTTTGTGGCCGTCATTTGGTGGCCAGCAAAGTGTAAATAAATACAACCGGCTCCGCCCCCAGTGTCTTCGGCAATTCCTTATCTTGCGGACCGACGAAGCGCAAACTTAAATTAAAATGTTGGCAGGACATTCGTTGAATTATTCAGTAACTTTTTGGCGAACTCTTTGGCTTTTATTTGGGGCCAGTTGCTTTTGTTGAAGGCAAATGTTCAATTTTTCTCCCTCTTGTCTTGATTTTTCCTACTCTTTCAGCAACATCTGTTTCCATGTCTCTTAAGAAAAGAGTTTGTAATTAAAAATCAACATTAACTTAAGAAGGGTGGACAAAGAGCAGTACTTAATTGTTTTGGTATAGAAATGTTTGAGTATAGATTTGTGTACTTGAATAATTATTTCAGATTACCCACAATCAGAGTCCAGAAAGGCATTGGTTTGGCTTTGTGGCTTTACATATTTATTTATATTGCTAGGAACTGAGCTTAAGACTTGAATGGATCAATGATAATAATTTTTATTTAAGATTTTAGGTGATTTTATTTTACTTATTTCTAAATCTATAAGAGCTATAGCAAGTATTAAATTACCAATCACTTGGTCCTGAGCTTGAAACCGTTTAACTTAAATTGCCGGATATTTCAACAGGCTGTTGCCGAGCTGCCAAGCAGCAACAGCAGGCATAAAAAATGAATGTGGCCGCCTTGACTCCAATCCGGCAAGTGGATGAGGCCGGTTCCAGAGCCAGCTCCAGCTCCAGCCTGGGCGATACGAGGACTGACTGAGGTGGCAAAGGCCAGAAAGTCAAGCAGCCTCTTTGTGTGTCCGCTGGGCATAATTTCCCAATTGCAGGCTCATGTGCCACACACTCGCACACAGGCACACGGCGGGAAAGCTGGGAAATCCCTTCAGCCCTTCAGCCCTTCAGCCATCTCTCAGCATCGCTCCCTGTGCCGGATTCCCTCTTCAATCAAGCACAATGGGCCGTTGAATCTGTTAAGCACACACCCGGCCCCGCACCCCAGCCACAACAACACTTCGCCACGGTCAGTTGCCAGTTGCCAGTTGGCAGTAACCAGCTACGCACTGGCCACGCCCCCGAGCCGCCTTTGGCGGAACGCCCGCCCATTCGCCGAGAGCCCCACTTGTTATTTATATTATGACCACTCACAGTTGTTGGCCCATTGTCATAAATTTCCTCAAGTGTTTGCTCTGCGGCCCATCGGGAAAGGCGATGGGGAAGAGATTTTCTTGGCCGTGCGTAAAATGTTTGCCAGCTTGTTTGTTGTTTGTTGTTTGTTGTTTGTTACTTGCCCCTCGCTCCCTTTTCCGTTTGTTTTGCCGGCCACCCGAGGGCCTATGTAGATGCACAATGGGCGGCTTTGGCCAATTTAATAAATTCCATAAATTGTTTATGCTCAGCTCTCAGTGATGTATCCCGCCCTGACATTGTTGACTGCTTTTTGGGACTGGCACATACCACTGGGGGCAATTGGGAAATCTTGGTAAGAGCTGAAACGGAGATGCAATCAGGAATCAAGAGGCAATACTTGAGTGCACTTCCTAGGCCGTCCTAAACGCCCCGACTCCCCGGCTCAGCTTTAACAGCACTCGTTAAAAAGCGGTTTGCGATTTAATTACACCCCAGGCCAGGGCCCAGGTATGAAACCACATTCATTTTGCACCTGGCCGAGAAGTTTCCCCACCGAGTGCAAGTTTGAACCTCGAACTCGATTCGAACATTCTGGAGCAGCCACTAAGCGCATAATCTTGTAAACTCGGCAGAATGCTCCGAATGCCATAACTAAAATAAGCAGCCGCCCGGGCAGGGCGACAGACGCGGGCTGAAAGGAGTGAAACATATTATCCCGAAGGGCACAGCCAGATTCCGAGCATGGCTTCCTCGGCAAAGTTTCTGCAATGAAGCTGGTCTGGTGCAAGTGCTGGATGCAAATTATTTGGCCCGGGGGTTAACTAGGGTCGTTTAGCAAATGCCTAACACACAAAAAGACGCCAGGACTAGGGCTGAACTCGTGCCTCGTGGCTATAATCACGAAAGCAACCCAATCCTCATTTAAGGCCCATCTTACGTAGGACTTCATCTACATTTAAAACATATTTCCTTAATATGCAATGTAAGTTATATCAACAGTTCTGTCGCCTTTGAAATTCAGATGATTTTTAGATAGATTTTTAGATAGTAGAGTTAATTGCTCTTAGCTTAACCAAAATCACGCAGCCATCTCTGGTAGGCGCCCGCCGTCTTTTTATGAGCCCTCCTTGTATTGGCATTCATGAGAGTGAGCCGAGTATTTTTCCGAGGCCAAAGTGGGCTGGCTGGGTGTTGGGTGTTCTGGCTAACCACAGTCTGAGCTGCAGCTCGAGCCCAACAACAATGACAAGTACAATAAATGCCTTTCAACTGCGGTTTCACATGCTCTTGAAGTGAAGTGGCGGAGAAAGGGGTCAGGGTTCCAGGGCAGGAGTTCCGGGGCTGGGACTGGGGCTGGGGCTGGAACTGAGGGCAGTGTCATAAGCCTCAAGTGCTATTCGCAGCGAAGTGGCCCATACATCTGCAGAGCATGATAGTTGGGGTGTCGGTCTGCCCCGTCTGAGCCATACTTTACTGGTGCAACTCCTAATGAAACTTTATCCCCGGAGTGCTAAGAGTCTTGCCATCTGGCCAGGCTCTACCCGGAGTTTGGACAGGCGCACTCCTCCTAACTACTTTTCGGTATCTGCACTCGGTTATGGCCTGCATCTGGGCCCGTATGCCCTTGTCTAGCATTAAGTTGCTCTTTTCGGAGCGATGCTCGCCCAATTTGGAAACTCTTTGGACCTCCTATTGCTGTGAGTCATCAAAAGTGTTTGACCAATTTCCACCATTCTTCTGCCAATTTTTATTTGCGTACAATTACCTAATGGCCGCTGCCCGGAACAACAATATTTACCCACGAAATAAGACTTCACCTGCAATTAGTTGAGCAATCGCAGTGAACCTACTTCGCCTTTGCAAAGAAATCACAGACAATCTTCTGGAACCTGGAAAAACTTCACTTTCAATGAGTGCCAGGGCTCCTCAGTGTCGGATTCTAATTAAGATTGATGTGTTTTTGGTGGATTCACGGAGCGATTGAGCAGCGCGCCAAGGTCCTTGCAGGTCCTGGACAACAGCTCGACCAGCTTTCGTGTCTGGCAGTCACAGGTCGTCTCCACTTTCCACTCGTAATTATTGATGAGCTTCGATTTGACTTTTGTTTTCCAGTGTATTAACGTAATTAGTCCGCCCACCGCAGGGCGCTTAAAGTTCAACTGGGACTCGTTGACTCGATGTCGCCCCCGCGTTCCATTGCTTCCGTCCCCCCCCCTTCCTCTGCCGTCCAGTCAATCAGAATGTCAGGGAATCCTGGCAGTCGATGAACTGATTGACATGCACAAGAAAAAGGACCTCCCCGGGTGTGACTGTGTGAATGCAGATTGCAGTCAGTGTGGCCCACTAACCAATGGCTGCTGTGGCTAACCGCACGGCCAGGAATCTCCGTCGCCAGCTAGTTTCCCAGGTGTCTGTTGGCCTCCCAAGCACTTCACCTTAAATTGGAATCAATGGTGAAGAATGGAAGCCAGATATCAGGCAGAAACCATTGATCTTCAGAGGGGGCCATTTAAGGACTTAAATCTTTTATAAAGTGACTAAATCTAACTTAAAATCTCTTCTAATCCTTCAAGATTTTTGACAAAGGGGTCGCGTTTACTTCTGTTTAAAATATCTTATCCCTATCTTGGAAATCTATTCTCTAAGTAAGGCACTTAATTAAATCAACGTCAGCATATCTATAAAAGCAATTAAGTTTTCTATTATCGATATCAACCCAGGCAGCACTCGATGGGCCGACTCCAACTCCCTGCAAAGCTAGCAACCACATCATCATCGTCCAAATCAACAAGCAGCGCTTCATCCAGAAAAACAATCAGATCCAGGCAGAGGCAACTGCCGAACCGTGGGCAACTCCAACTCCAACTCCAGCTCCATTTCCCCGGCAAACTCGCGAAGGGAAGTTCATCAAACCGAGCAGGAAAAAGGAATATAATGCGATTCTGGGGGCGGCGGAAAGGGAAACTGGAAAGGGCGGTGCCTGTGTACATGTGGTCGTTATTGTTATTGCTTTTCGGCCAGGTCCAGCCCTTGTTCCTGGCTCCCTGTTCCGTGTTCCGTGTTCCGCCCTCGAATGCATCGTGCGTCTATCTTGGAGCCCCAAGAAAAAATACTAGTTATTTTTGAGGTTGCTTTTTGTAGGTGCTGTTGTTCTTGGCTCCATGCCAAAGCCTCTTCATCATCAAAAACATGGGGGCGTCTGTGGCCACATAGAGCCCGGCAAAATTAACGCAGGGGAAAGGAGTCGCCGGCAGGCACTGGGAGTTAGAGGGGGGAGCTGAACATTGGCGGCTGCAGAGGAGAATATGAATCGAAATGCCACTCGCAATGCTGATGAGGCTGCTCCTTGCAGAGGATTCATGAATTCTCACCCCGGAGCAGCGGGCATTGAAACTGGATACCTATTCGAAGGAGCCCTTTGAAAACCACTTTGGCAAGTGATACTATCTCTGCCTTACAGTTTTAAATATAGGACAAAGATTGTTCGAATGCTCAAAAATACATTCAAGCCACAATAGGGGATATTAGGTGTATTTGATAGCCTACTTTGCGGCGCATGAGGGCCTTTATTGAATTTTGGAAATCAATCAGGTGCGAAAGGGAAAGTGTTTACCAATGGAAAGCAGCCGGAGCTGAATGCTTTCCGGGCAATTAAATAAACACAATTTTCAAATTGTATTTAAAGTACAAGCTGGCGCACACAAACCGAACTGAAACTCAAGGCGACGCGGCTTAGAGAACGAGTCGGCCAGAAAAAGGCCGCTTAACTTCCGGTCAACTTCGCAGGGACATACACAGGCGCCCACTTGAACTTCAACCTACGAAGTTCGCAGCCTTCAACCCGGTCTAGGACCCTTGCCTCGGGGCCTCGGCACGTCCGGCTGCAAAATTTACTTAGCCCCAAAGCAGGCAGAGTGTGAAAAGCCGACGAAATGTTGTTATCTAAATGCGCGCGGATCCTTTCATCCGAAGGGATAGAGAACGGAACACAAAAGGCGGCCGGTCCTTGGACTAAGGATATTCACACTCCCACACAGGCACAGACACAGGCACAGGCAGAGGCACACACACAGCGCACACTGGGCCAGTGCGCTTATTAAAATCCTTTTATAACTGTAGCGACTGCCGGCTAGAGAATCAATTAAGTCGAATACACTTCCTGGAGGATAATTGCTTTCGGAAGGAGCACTGCCGCCAGCTGAAAACTTTGTGCGAATAAACTTCGGCTCCAATAACGAGTTAAGCGAAGCGTTAAGGCCTAATGGCAACTGAGGCGATTTTTTTAAGTTGCCTTCCATCGAGCCACAAATGGCCCTGGACACTGGGACTGTGAAGCCTCTCCTTTATCCTATTTGAAAAAGGAAAGTACTCCTTGAAAAGATATAGGGAAAATGTATTACAAGACCTTCTATAAATTATATTAAAATAATATTTCAAGATGGCTTGACTAAATTATATGATATACTTGGGTTATAAGACCCTTTTAAGATTAATTCTTAATTAAGAGTATATGTGTGAATGTGAAGTTAGATAGATGGGTATTTCTCCGTCGATTAGAAACCTTTTTGAACGCGCAACTCGCTTGTGTAATTTCTGGCATAAATTCAAATTAAGTGCGCTTCAGATTCTATTCCCCAAATTGTTAAAGTTTAAGAAGTTGGTTAATTAATTTTGTTGTTTTCAGGGATTTGGGCCTCACTGGCGACTTGTGTTCGCCGTCGGCGACTAAGTGATTTGTTAATTTGTAATAATACGGGCGCCAACTGGTTACCGCAATTAACGATAATGAATGGGCCGCTGCATTTGGCTTTAGCAGCCCGCTATTACCGGTAATTGTAGACTGTTAGAGGCCAAATGCCAAAGTGAAATTAGCATGCCCAACGGGCCCGGTTTGTGAAAAGAAAGCCAAGTTCCTCGAACAGTCGTCCACACACACTCGCCGTGCGGAGCGGGGGCGTGGTCCGAGCTCTGATTGCCCCGACGTGTTTACAAGCGTTAAGCGGAGTGCCATTAAATGTTACGGCCGTGCAAAAACACGGGCCAATGCCTGCCCCGTCCAGGTGTCCAACCAGGTGATAAAGTGTCGAATGTGGCCCGTGGTGCGGCTGCTGGAGTGGGAGTGGCCAGCCGTCGAAGTCTCCAGCTGCAGGCCAAGTGGAATGGACAACTTTTCCGGCTGAACGGAATGTTTTCATACCCGCAGTCAGAGGTGTGAAGTTTGCGTAATAGAAAAATGCAGAAACTTACTGACGGGCAGCCCAAAGTGATTTCCAATTCGAACATCGACTTACCTGAAATAGAAGGAGAATGATTGATGTTATTATTGGCAAAACTTAAATACAGAAACTCACAAGGATAAGTTATAAGTTCAAAGCAGGCCAAGTGTACCATTTTATTTATAAAATATGTATAAGACTTTTTTTGTTTTTAACCTCTTAACCATAATTTACTGATTATTCCATTGATTTCATTAACTGCTTACTTATTTAACTAAACTGCACTGTGCCTGCATGGGAACGCCATTCGGGGGGAGGGAGAGCGTGAGCGTGGCGTGGCGGGCAGCCGCAAGTTTACTGTAGCATAACTGAAGGGCAAGAGGGGGCAGGGGGCAGGGACTCAGACAGGATTATCGGGATAGTGGTCGAGGGGAAGGTCAACCGCAGGAGTTGAACCTGCTGCTTGTGGCGCACACAAATAAGTGGAGCGGCCACAGAATGGCCATCAGGGCGGCAATTAAAAATCCCTCCTGGGGCAGGGCGGTATCAGCTAATGCCCTGCCTCATTGAGCCATTAATTTCCAGGCAAAGGTAAGATGTGCCGTTCGGGGGAGGGGACGGCAGGCAGGCCGAGGCAGGGGCCACCTGCAACCTTTGCAATTTGTCCACATCGATTAGTGTCCGGCGCACATCGGCTCTGGCTGACAGAATGACAGCCATGTCCACGTCTATTATTTTCAACTTAACATGGTCCGCGCCTCCGACAATTGGCTAGGACATTTACCCCGGAGCCCACCCTCACCCCTCCGCCCCTCCGCCGGCTAAAGGGCGCCACAATGCGACTTGCTCGCCGCAGAGCTGCACAATGGCCGACCTACAACTCACTTCCTTCCGCCGCCGTGTGGCAGCCACGCCCGTTCCTCACACCCCGTTTGGGGCGAAGGCGCCACTTCCCCGTCCCACCTCCATGGGCCGGCGCCCTCCTTGCAATATCTTTAATGTTTTCCCTGCCCTGCCCGGCCTTTTTTTCTGTCGCTGAAACGTGTGTCCAGCGGAAATGACAACGACAGTGGCAATTACATTGTTGCATGACAAAAATAGTCAAAATAATAATTAGTACGTAAATATTAAATATTGTCTTATAGCTGGATTTAAAATAAAGAAATCCTTTTACAAATTAAAGGTATATAGGTGAATGAATTGTTTAATTCACTATTAATGGCTTAAAAACTAAGGCATAATAAATCCAGAAAGCAGCCAACTTCTGGAAGCCGAAGATTCTACACCGTTATAGTTTTGAATTTGACTTAATTACGGTTTTTATGTTTTTCAAAACATATGCGTTTTAACGATTTTCACAGATTGCCAGTCAGTTTAGGTCGGTTTAGCCCACATGCTCTTACGGCAGTATTATGAAATTTTTTTCTGATTTTATATTGCAAAGATTAACTATATCTTTTGTATTATGTATATACCATGTGTTGAAAAATAACGAAGTTTCTCAGTTTTCGGATTAATGTCGATTTTCCCACCATTTATCCATTCATTATCTGATCGTTTAGAATTATAATCTACGTCATATGTATAGATAATGTCGAGTTCGATATTATTTTCCTAACAATTTTGAGATTGTACATCTATGATATTCATCTGATGTTTATAGAAAAAGAATCGTATTTCTGAAAACTTAAAATATAGCTAATAGTTATAATAATTATAATAATATTATAATATAATAATAATCCCACAAGAAATAGGTAAATTTTAACTGCATTTCCAAAGGAGATTCTGAACTAGACAAATTTTTTGAATAATTCTATATTCCTTATTATATAATTCTATATAATTATAAAAATTGTAAACAAAAATATATGCAATATGTCAGTTCTAAACATTATTTTTTACAAACTTTCCCTTCATTGATTGGTTCCTAATTTCTGGGTGGCATATTATCTTCTCTGTTTAAAATTGTGTATTTTGTTTATTATACAATTCTCCGTATGATGTTTTTTCTATATATTCTGAATTAATGTTTATAAGTTATATAATATAATTTAATATTTTAGTTGAGTGAAAACCATGGATGGATTATAGTCCTTAACCGACTTAAGACTCTCTCTCTTAATTGTCATTCTTTTTACATCAAAATTAGCGTAATAGATTTCTTTAAATATTTGCGAACATTTTCTGCCTGTCCGTTGGTCGCACGATGAGCAGGAGCTGCGAACATAAGCTTAATTTAAGTGTGTGGCAGGAACTGCGTGTTTTACTGTGCGGCGAAGAGGTAAAAGTTTAATTGATGTCGTGTCGTAAAAAATGTGGCATTTTTACTCGATTTAAGCGCGTAGCTGGACGCCTCGCGTTTATCCAATTGTTATCAATTGTCCTTTCGCAAGTGAGCGGCTCGGTGTCCAGTGTCCAGTGTCCTTTGTGCATGTTTATGGTCTGTCTACTGGGCGAACCCACTTGCCATTTACCCCGGGGGCCATCCTCCGTTCCCCGCCATGGCCGAGTGCCAAACTAATTGCTACAAATTAGCGCCTTTATGCCCGACGCAACTGCTGCTGGATCTGCCAGGACCGACTGCTGAGCACTTCCTGGCCCATTGTTAGGGCTTGGTTTCGGGGAGGTCACTTGCCCCCGCTGTCCCAGGCCCACTCTCATGGCCACCATGCTCCCTGTGCGTGAGCAACTCAATTATGCCACAATACACATTAATATACAGGCTAAATTCGGCTCAATGGCGAATTGTGAACGGCTTTGGGACAGCAGCACACTGACATTTGTCGTTTCAATTACTTGGTTTTGCATAGCTAACTGCTTTCAGGGTACAGTAGATATCTTAAAGCCGCAAGAGGTTTATAAGGAGAGCAATTTAAACTGGATTTTCTTTAGGGATTCTGAATTACACAAACCAAAGCTTGGGATTTGCAAAGCAATGGCAATTATTGTGGCAAGAAACTTGATTCATCAACTACAGTTTCTTTTCTAAACTTGAAAAAAATGATTGATTTAGAATCCGTCTAAAAACCATTTCCATATATTATTGTTATTATAAATTGTTATTGAAAAACCTATTCTTCATAGTCAATAAATTATCTAAGTTATTGTATATATAGATATGGCCTTATTGTTGTCAGGAAGTTTTCAACTGAATTTTGCATACATGTAAGGATGATTAGGCAAGTAATTATTTATAATAATAATATTAATATGAATACACTAATACGAATCGAATCGCCTGCTGAATCTAATCATGAATTATACTTCTGATAGGGTCAACAATGTCTTTAAAGCTTGAAAAGATTTTGATTAAAATTAAAATGTGCTTGGAATGTGGTAACCTAATAGAGTATAAATAGAAAAGAAGACGTTGTAAGAAAAAATACATAAATTATTAAATAATTATAAATAAAATTTAACAGAAATACCTATGAACTTAAAACTTTTCAAGCGTTTAATAAGCCTATTTAGGGCATTAATTTTCAAGCTTTTAGCAAATAATCAAAACTATTGCCAATAAAAAATACACTAAATACTCACAAATTTTCTGACATTAATATGAATATCGTATGGCCTACTAAATCTAATCAATAATTGTACATCTAAATATAAATATAAATAATAAATATAAATATAAATAATAAATATAATTATATAATATATGTATACATTGTAAGGTTCCTTTTACGATTAAATTTGTAAACAAAATAATTCATAAATACTTATATAATTATAAACAAAACTAAACATACATTAGTTCGAAGAACTTAAAACCTTTCAAAAGATTAATATATATATATTTAGGGCTCTAATTTCCAAGCATTTACCAATTAATCAAAACTTTTGCAAATAAAAAATACAATTAATACTCACAAATTTTCTGAAATTAATATGATAATATGACGAATAATAATAACGAATGACCTGCATTGAAAGCATTGTAAGGTTCCAAATACGATTAAACAATTCAATAACAATTCATTAATACTTAAATAATTTCAAACAAAACTAAACATACATTCTCATGAAGAAATTAAACTGAAATTCTTATTAACTTGAAACCTTTCAATAGATTAATATATCTATTTAGCTCTCTAATTTTCAAGCTTCTACCAATTAATCAAAACTTTGTGCCAATAAAAAATGCAACAAAAACTCACAAATTCTCTGGGCCAGGACAGGTACGCCAGACAATTTGGGCCACTTAACACCTTGCTGAGTGCTTGCCGAAGCGCGACGATTCGTTTATCCCGACTTATTTTAATTTTAGCATTCTGCCGGACTTCTCTTTAGCCACTTTGCTTTGAAAAAATATTAGACACATTTCGTGCGCTTGTTTGCATTCGCCCCGACTGCCATTTGTTTTATATGTTTTGTCCTTCCGTATATTTTTTGGCCTGCCGGAGGAGGCCGGCCTGGACGGACGACAATTTGTGTCGCTCGGTTGTCAGGACAACAACAACAGCAACAACAACAACAACCTAGCGCAATAATAAATGAGAAGTGGAAAAGTTTTGCCGCCGCCGTGCTTATTGTCAAGCTCGGCCAGGCCATAAAAAACAAACTTCAATAGCAATAAGGCGACAAAAAGAGAGCTCGAATAAAGGACGAAAAAATAACTGCCGGACCAGGAGAACGGCGGACAAAACAAAAACAGCCAGAGGAAAGTTCAAGGCACTGACTTTATAGCTGCAATAATGCCCTGGGCCGGGGGCACAGGCGGGGTCCAAGGCTCTGATGGTCTGCGGGCTGGAAAGGTGAGCCACACGCCAGCAACAGCGAGCCACAAAACAAAGCCAGTTGCAGCCACCAGAAGGTGGGGGCGGGGGGCGTGGCAGGAGGCAGCAGGCAGCAGGCAGGAGGCAGGAAGCAACAAGGCCACGCCGTATCCCGCCGAATGTGTTGAGGCACTTTGGCGAGGTAACGAAATGTAACAAAGTGCCGGGGCGTGGCGGGCGCCTGGTTCCAGCAGTCACCAGCAACCAGCAACCAGTACACCGAGGGGGGGAGGAGAGGAGTCCGCCAGGGGTATTAGGTCAGGTTTGTTATGCGGCTTACACCGGAAATTTGTGTTTAGAAGGCCGCTGGCGTTATTCTTGTTGCCATATTCGTGACCGGCGCCGGGGGAAGGAAAAGTTTCAAAGCTTAATTTTTTAACAAGATGCGGAAGATTTATCTTTCATCTCTTTATTAGCAAGTGCTGAAAATTGGCACTAAATCTGGGGCAAAGATAGCTTCCTATATGACAGTCACTCACCAGGATCTCTTAATGAGCCAACTCTCTTTGGAGATTTAGCTTTCCTCCTTCCTAACTTCACAGTTCTCACAGTAAATATAGTATTACTGTGAGAACTGTGAAGTTAAGTAATAGTCTTAATAATACACATGTTGTTAAGCTAAATCGATTATCTATACACCATCCGAAATGTTTAAAACCATTATTTCCGATCACCTGGTGTAAGTAATGAGTCCAACTGTACATAGATATCATTGATGGTGAACATTGGCACTCGATCTATCCATCTATCTATTCCGAGGAGCCAAGTTAATGACTAGGCCAATGACAAAAGGACAATGAGCGGCGTGGGCACGCAAGAGTCAAACGCACCGCATTCCCACAGGACATGGCCACAGGACAGGACAGGTGAAGGTAAACAGGCAAACAAGCTTGACAGGGGAGCGAGTTGACACTCCGGCTCTGAGTGACGGAATGACAGACTGATGGCTGGGCCCCGGGCACATTAATAAAGTCAATAGAGAGACAATAGTTGAAAATTAACAAATGAATCGAAATTACTTAAGCAAACTCATTAGGCGCCAGCCCGTCCTAGTGACTCCGCTGGAACGCCCCTGGGATCCGCGGACAAGCATTAATATTCCGGCGCAAACACTCGGGGGCGGCGGTGTGTCCCTGCCCCAGGTAAGTAGTGGCCGCCGCCTCTGCGATTGTCCACCGAATGCTCGCGAGTCTCCCCGCTCTGCTGTTATTGCATGTAATTAAATTTTCCAACCTTAATGTGCTAAGCATAGCAATTTACCCTCTCCGCCGTGCAGGAGCTCGTACCTGCCAGTCACGAGTTTAAATTGTCAGAAACTCTGACAGGCCGACACCTCCTGCACAGGTGTGGAGGCGGGCGAGACGAGACGACAAGCCGCATATCTATAATTTTCATTAATTTTAATTGGCTGTGGGTGTGGGCCAGCGGCGACATTCACTTACAAATAATGGCATTTCATTGAATATTAAACGGGGAACCCACTTTTACAGTGGGGCCTTATTGGCGCCTTATTGGTTTTCAGTGGGATTTTTTCAAAATTTCCCACGTATTTCTACCTTTATTTTGGAAATTTAATAACAAAATGACACAAGTTCTACAAATAAGCTACAAATAATGGCTTTCATTGAATATTAAACGGGGAAGCCACTTTTCCAGTGGGCATCGCGACTTATTGGTTTTCAGTTGGATTTTTTTCAAAATTTCCCACGTATTTCTACCTTTATTTTTCAATTTAATAACAAATAATAATAAAATTCTACAAATACGCTTCGCATTTTAAGGGAAATTTATCTTGTGACCCCGAAACTAAGTAGGTTTTAGGAGCTACCCTTCGAATGTCAGAAGCCTTTTGAAAGCTGTTTGTTCAACATACAACTCAATCCTGGAAATATTATAAAAATTTGGGTTATATTGTAATGGAATGCAAAGGCCCGGCTAAATTCTAAATTTTCTGTTTTTGCCTGCCATTGAAAGACTGCCAACGCCCAAGGATGCTGTTCAAGCTGTGCGGCGGCTTGGCTCAATCGACGATCCGTCCCAGCGAGACCCGCCATGTGCTGGCCCAAAGCCTGGCCTGCCTCGTCCAGCTGCGTAAGACCAATGTGCGCGGGAACCACTGCTGTGGTCCGATGAAGGTGGTGCCCTCGCGGGAGGAGCACCTCAACGCATTGAAGAGCGAAGAGTACGACGTGCTGGTGATCGGCGGAGGGGCCGGGGGCTGCGGCTGCGCGGTGGACGCAGCCTGCCGCGGACTCAAGACCGCCCTGATCGAGGCCGACGACTTCGCCAGTGGCGCCAGCTCCCGCTCCACCAAGTTGATCGATGGTAGTGGCTCCTACCTGGGCACCGCTCTCAAGGACAAGGACCTCGAGCAGCTATACATAATGGTGCAGATGATGAGTGAGCGGGCCACCATGCTGAAGATCGCTCCGCACCTGAACCGCGTCCAGCCGATGGCCATACCCATATACAGTGTTCTACACATGCCCTTTGCCTGGCTGAAACTCAAGGTAAGACTGCCAATTAGATCGAATACCTGGCCGTAGTTTGGTACCACAATTAAAGACATTATAATATATTAAAGACAACCCTTAATAAGTTTTAAGCAGAACAAAGTGCCTAGATATGAGAAGAATAGCAAACGTTTTCTATACTATTGCATAAATACAGCTATGACTAAAGGTTTAGCTCTCTTTAGGCTAGTGTTGTGGGGTACAACTGATATAGATATTAATTAAAATAAGAAATAAAAAGTATAGACCTTTAATAAGGTTAAAATAACTTTGAAAGAAGGTCTATATAAAACCCTAATTTAAGAGATTGTTTTTAGGTAAAAGTAGTTTCGTAAAAATCGCAATTAAAAGAAAGGCTGTTGCAAGTGCGCTTACTTTGCCGTAACTTCTGAGACAATCTGAGTTGGGAAATGGTTAAATAAAATATATTTTATGATTCCCCTTCCCCTTCCTAGATATACGACTTTATATCGGCCACATCGAATGTGCGCGCCTCGCACTTCCTCTCCAAGGAGTCCATGCTGTACGAGTTCCCCCTGCTGAAGTCGGAGGGCCTGCGCGGAGGGGTTGTCTACTACGACGGCCAGGTGGATGACGCTCGGATGTGCTTGGCCCTGGTTATGACTGCCGTCGCCCTGGGCGCCAATGTGGCCAACCATATGAAGCTGGTGGAGATGCTGCCCCAGGAGGGCTGCTGTCGGGTGGTGGGCGTCGATGATTCAATCAGCGGTGACCGGGTGTACATCCAGGCCAAGTCGGTGATCAACGCCACGGGAGCTGGCACGGATGCCGTCCGCCAGCTGGACGAGGAGGGCACTGCGCCGATCCTCGTGCCCACCCTCGACACCCACGTGTCTCTGCCCAAGTACTTCGGGTCTGGGCGCTACGGCCTGCTGAGTCCGTCGCGGAAAAAGGAAGACCCCACGGTGGTCATGGTGCCCTTCGAGAACCACACGGTGCTGGGCGTCTACGCAGAGGATGGCGTGTGTGTCCGCCAGAGCCCCACCCCCGATCCCGAGGACGTGGACGTCTTGCTGGACGCCGCCAAGGAGAAGATGGAGCCCTGCGTGGAGCTGGGACGGTGCCACGTGCTCAGTGCCTGGACGGGCGTGCGGCCCAATGTCAGCTGTCCCACCGGAAAGAAGGAGGACGAGGAGGACAAGCAGCAGCCGGCGGTCAGCACCTACATGCTCGAGGTGAGCGAGAACGGCCTTATCACGCTGGGCGGCGGGCGCCTGAGTAGCTACCGCGTAATGGCCGCCGAGGCCGTCGACCTGGCCATCGAGGTGTGCGGACTGTGCGAGCATGCCGAGCATGTCACCCACAGCTGGACGAAGGACCTGCCGCTGGACGGAGCCAAGGACTGGTGCTGCATGCTCCCGCTGGAATTCCTGCAGGACTACGACGTGCCCATGGACGTGGCGCAGCACATATCCGACTCCTACGGCACCAACGGGCACGCCCTGCTCACCCAAGGACCCGATATGCTCAAGCGTCTCCATCCGAGCTTCCCATACATCGAGGCTGAGGTGGCGTACGCGGTGCGGAATGAGTACGCCTGCACCCTGGTGGACGTCGTCGCTAGACGCCTGCGCATCGCCTTCGTGGATGCAGCCGCCACGCTCCAGGTGCTGCCCAAGGTGCTGAAGATCCTGGCCGAGGAGAAGGGAATGGACGAGGGGGAACAGAAGAAGCAGATGAAGGCGGCTCAGGAGTTCCTGGTGCGCCAGATGGGCCTCGGCAGCATCGTGCGTCCGAAGGGCATGGGCAAGGGCACGCCGAAAAAGAAGGCCTCCTCGGAGGCCTGCTGCTGCCGGGCTGCTGCTCGCAAGGAGGCCAGGAGCTACTCCAAGGCCCTCGCCCCGATGACTGTGACCCGTGAGGCGAGCTCCCTTCCGCAAGTCGCCTTCCAGGCTGGCGATAACCCCAACCAGGGCCAGAAGATGTCCCATATTCCCTTGGCCCTCACATCAGGCATCACCCACAGGTCGGTGGTGGGCACTGCCTGCCTGCCTGACGATCGGCGGAGGACCATTCCCAGTGGCTGGTCGGAGGACAAGCGCGACCTCATCCTGAACATTTGGCGCAACAAGTTCATGTGCTGACAGCATTTCAAATCCAAGTATTACGTAAGAGTTCGATTCAGCCAGAGTTACATCCGGGACAATTAAGTTTGCAGACAATTGGTTGCTTGTTTGTGGTTAATGCAAACATATAAAGGCAATACATAAGTTCTACATCTGAAATTGTGTTGTCTTAATTTAATATTTCATTGAACTTCCCTTGAACTTTCCCTGCTACCAAGAGTTCAAATCCTAAGTTCCAACTGTGCACACATTTAGAATTCAAACAAAACATTTCGTTTAGGCGCATGTTCGGATTCCCTGCTTCCATAAAATAATAAAACAATTGCTGTTCGATTTTCCTCTGGCAGTCGCCAAGGCCGTCTTTCTCCCACTTTCTCCGACTTTCTTTGCGTTACTTTGGCAATTTGGAGCCGCTGGTGTTGTCGTTTGTTTTAATAAATTAGCCACTCTTGCCTGGGAGGGGGAAGCTCGGAGGAATCGAGGGGCGGCCCACTTTTGAATTATTGTTGTTGGACTGGGAAATCAATTCTTGTTATTTGCTACACTTTGAATATGCTTATCGCTCATATATTGCTTTATTTATCGGCTGATTGGGGCAGAAGTGTGTGCTGGGGGTGGTATTCGCATAAACGCCATATTTTTCTGCCGCCGCTCGTTAGCGACGCAAATGACCTTTTTATGGCCACATTTTTGAGCTGCTGTGAAATTGATTTTAAATTTCGGCTCGCTAACATGATTTTGAGAGCATTTATTTATCATCAAATTAAAGAAATCGCATTTCGAATTTATTTTGAGTTCGTTCTGGCAATTTTTTAAAGTGTTCTTTTCAAGGCAAAAGCTGTTGGACTTTTATGTCGTAAGGCATGTATTCTTTATGAAATTTTCAAAAGGTCCCCTGAAATAATATCTTTTTCCCATTCGATCTAAAATAAATGTATTATCAAGCACAATATTGAAAAAATTACAATTGGCTATAATTAATGCTCCCAAATAAATACTATACTATAATATTGTTGCATGAACTCTATACTTTTGAGTCTTATAAATTTCTTAATAAAATGCATATTAGTATAATACTATAGTATGATTATATTATTATTGATTATATTATATCATAACGTTATGGTATTGTTTTCTTTGTATATATTTTATACAATTAAATAGTATCAATTAAATAAATTATTCACATAAAATCTCTACTGTATTTGAGCTAGAATTTGTCTAAATGTTATACTATTTCGTATAAAAACCCAATCTAAAAATAATCTATTATAAAAAAAAAAAGTTGTCTTGGTCAAAAGCTGGATGTGAACCCATAGGTCTTGTAAATACATGACTTTCCGACTAAAAACCAAAAAAAAAAACAGAAATTAACCATACAGAAATCTATTTATACTCTCTATACAGAAAAGCACTAAATTCCAGATAACGCTTTATGTTCTTGAATTCATGATGTAGGTTCTTATAAAAATAGCACCTGAAAATACATAATTAATGCTATAGAGTATAAAAACCTTAATGCTAAGTATATACTTGATATTTTTAAGTATTCAATCTTTATTAATCTCTTTATAATGCTTTATAGTTTATGTTTAAGAGAACGCATATCAACTTTAAACTATTGGATCTTAATTGGAACAATCACATTCATTTCCCAGTTGAATTGGTTTGCAAATATGCAGAATTTCTTAGACTGCATGTGCATATTATATAGAATTCAGGAATAGCCCAAATCTGCGGTATTTTCTCAAACTTATTTTATTGTTCTTAACATTATTAAGTATTCAATCTATACTAATCTCGCTATACTGCTTTATGGTTAATATTTAAGAGAACGCCTTTCAAGTTTAAACTTTTCGATCTTAATTGGTATAATCACATTCATTTCCCAGTTGAATTGGTTTACAAATATGCCGAAATATAGCATGGCATGTGCATTTCATATAGAATTCGAGAATAGCCCAAATCTGCGGTATTTTCTCAAACTTATTTGATTGTTCTTAATATTATTAAGTATTCAATCCATACTAAGCTCGCTATACTGCTTTATAGTTTATGTTTAAGAGAACGCATATCAAGTTTAACCTATTGGATCTTAATTGGTATAATCACATTCATTTCCCAGTTGAATTGGTTTACAAATATGCCGAAATATAGCATGGCATGTGCATTCCATATAGAATTCGAGAATTGCCCAAATCTGCGGTGTTTTCTCAAACTTATTTCATTGTTCTTGCACTTCATTTGGCTGCTAGTTGGGAAATCCTTTGCTTGAGTCACGCGCAGAAGTTCGCTGGGGTAGAAATAAAACTATTAGGCTAACCTAACGCGGAACACTTTCACTTTCCTCTGGCTTCCCTTCGAGGCCCCACTGCGGTCCTTTGGGCTGCATTTTATGCTGATTAGCTGAGTTAACAATTTGCAGCACGCGAAACTATTTCGGGAATTTCAAACTTGAAACATAAATCGCAGTGCCCTGCCAAGGGTCGGTAGCCCTCTACTGGGGCTGCGGCGCCGAAGAATTTTAATAAGCCGGGGCAGCCGTCGAAGGAAGTCAGTAATATGGAAAAATGCAGGCGATGCACACGCGAGCTCATAATAATAAGAATTCCCGCCACGGCCCAGGGGTCCCAGGTGCGCGGCCCCATCTCAAGGCAGTCAAGGACATTTGCCGGCCGTCCAGCAAAAATCAGAATACCACCTTAAATAGCAAGGAAATATCCGAAATAAGGAATAAGGAACCCAAGCAGAAGTATGACGAAAGCATTGCCATAAAATGCTGCAAATAATGCCGGGCGACAAACGGAAATAGCAGGAAAATAGTGTGCCATAAAAATTGCTTTAGTACTTCCACCGAACAGAGAAAACAGCAATGAAAATGGCATCTGGCAGAACGGAAGATTTAATGCCGTGATAACACGGGGAAAATGCAAAAGTCATGTAAAGCTATTATATTTAAAAAGTAACTTCTAAATGGCTTCAGGTATATTAAACATCTTTACGAATTTCATTTGGTGTATTTCAGGATGATCTTGAAATAAAAATGTAAGTCCTGGAATAAATCCTCTTCTTGAAGTTGTAATACAACTCAATAATTGATAGACAATTTTCTAACATGTAAATAAATTAATACAAATGTTAAATATGTAAAAGGTTTCTCTAACAAAAACTGGAGGTGAACCCTCTGCACTTGTAAACACATGAATTGACCACCAATTATCTCTTATATAAGTTAAATTGGTGTACAAATATAAAGAATTTCTTGAATTGCATGTTAATTTCTTATAGTCTGAAAGCAGAATCAAGAATAGCTTAAATAAATAGCACTGCTTTAGTACTTCCACCGAACAGAGAAAACAACAATGAAAATGGCATCTGGCAGAACGGAAGATTTAATGCCGTGATAACACCGTGAAAATGCAAAAGTCATGTAAAGCTATTATATTTAAAAAATAACTTCTAAATGGCTTCAGGTATACTAAATATCTTTACGAATTTCATTTGGTGTATTTCAGGATGATCTTGAAATAAATCTCTTACCACACCTGCCTTCCAGCATCTCATAAGATTATGTCTTCGAATTAAATTCATTTGTGAAATAATTAAAGGGCTAATATCTAAAACTTTCTAACAGATAAATAAATTAAGCAAAAATGAAATATGTAAAAGATTTCTCTATCAAAAGCTGAAGGTGAGTCCGCCGCTCTTGTAAATACATGAATTGACGACCAATTATCGCATAAATAAGTTAAATTGGCATACAAATATGCAAAATTTCTTATGTTTTTTATATAGTATGTGTTTTTCTGCTTTAGTTTTTTCAAGGAACAGAGAAAACAGCAATGAAAATGGCATCTGGCAAAACGGAAGATTTAATGCCGTGATAACACGGGGAAAATGCAAAAGTCATGTAAAGCTATTATATTTAAAAAATAACTTCTAAATGGCTTCAGGTATACTAAATATCTTTACGAATTTCATTTGGTGTATTTCAGGATGATCTTGAAATAAATCTCTTACCACACCTGCCTTCCAGCATCTCATAAGATTATGTCTTCGAATTAAATTCATTTGTGAAATAATTAAAGGGCTAATATCTAAAACTTTCTAACAGATAAATAAATTAAGCAAAAATGAAATATGTAAAAGATTTCTCTATCAAAAGCTGAAGGTGAGTCCGCCGCTCTTGTAAATACATGAATTGACGACCAATTATCGCATAAATAAGTTAAATTGGCATACAAATATGCAAAATTTCTTATGTTTTTTATATAGTATGTGTTTTTCTGCTTTAGTTTTTTCAAGGAACAGAGAAAACAGCAATGAAAATGGCATCTGGCAAAACGGAAGATTTAATGCCGTGATAACACGGGGAAAATGCAAAAGTCATGTAAAGCTATTATATTTAAAAAATAACTTCTAAATGGCTTCAGGTATACTAAATATCTTTACAAATTTCATTTGGTGTATTTCAGGATGATCTTGAAATAAAAACTTAAACTTGGAGCTTTAGTACAACTCAATTGATAGACACAGCACTCTTACCACTCCCGCATTTCGGCATATCATAAGATTATGTATAATTAAATTGTCTAATTAAATTCATTTATAAAATAATTAAAAGGCTAATATCTACAATTTTCTAACAGGTAAATAAATTTAAATAATAATAGTAATAAATATGTAAAAGGTTTTTCTATCAAAAGCTCGAGATGAAATACATAAATTGACGACCAATTATCGAATAAATAAGTTAAATTGGTATACAAATGTGAGGAATTTCTTGAATTGTAGTTAATTTCTTAGAGTCTGTAAATAGAATCTGGCCTAAATATCCAAAATCTTTAATATTGATTGTCTTTAGTATTGATCATGATAATATTGGGAAAATGCAAAAGTCGTGTCTTGACACTTTTTTATTATATTTAAAGAAATAACTTCTTGATTGTTTCAGGTATATTAAACATCTGTACGAATTTCATTTCAGGATGATCTTGAAATAAGTACCTTAGGTCCTGAAAAGACTCCTCTTCTTGAAGATTTTATGGGAAGCTGAACTTCATTAATTCATTTATTATTATTATTTATCAGTAGAAGATAAATCGAACAAAATAGTGCTTCAGCTAACTTTGCTTTAAGGATAACCCTTGAACCCGTTTGGTCCACACATATTGCAATGTATATCTTAGTCTTCGTATTTATTGCAGTTTTGAACCCAGAAATGGCGGTGGAAAGAGCTATTTTCATATTTCCAGATGTGGCCGATAGTAAGTTCTTACCGAACCATGCATAAAATCATAATATATCTGGCTACACACTCGGCTATCTCAGACCCAGTTGAAAAAGAACTGAAAGTCCTGGAAAGACTCCTCTTCGTAGAGTTTCCATGGGAAGCTACACTTTCTTAATTCATTTATTATTATTAATTATCTTTCTCCTCAGAAGTTAGATCGAACAAAATAGTGCTTCAGCTTACTTAGCTTTAAGGATAACCTGTGAACCCGTTTGGTCCACACACTTCCCAATGTATATCTTAGTCTTCGTATTTATTGCACTTTTGAACCCAGAAATGGCGGTGGAAAGAGCTATTTTCATATTTCCAGATGTGGCCGATAGTAAGTTCTTACCGAACCATGCATAAAATCATAATATATCTGGCTACACACTCGGCTATCTCAGACCCAGT